>JACXSJ010001298.1:77092-101001 GCA_014851325.1 Pentalonia nigronervosa | reverse complement strand
AATTATTATGATTTATGTAACAATATATTATAATATAAATAATAAAGTTGGGACTTAGGTACATAAATTAATAGTGAAATGAAATACCAGTAACAAGTGTGTTATAAAGGGTTTACTATGTTAAGGGTCATATACTATAAACATTAAACATATTACACATTATGTTCGTACCTACCTATAATACTATTTATATATGAATTAATATGATTGTATATACTATATTTGAATTAAATATATTATAATCCCATTAAAAAGTATCGGTAATTTTAAAAAAACCTTCGAAAAATCAAATTTGTAAGTTTTTATTGAAGCTATAACGTTAAAGTTATCATATATATTATATAGGATTATCTATATTATCTAATATCTCGAAAAATATATTCTTTTTAAACTATTGCAGAAGACATTATAAAATCATATTAAAAAAAAAAATGATATTTTTATTACTTTTCATTATTATCATTTATTTTTTTACTTTTTGTGAAAGCATACATTATTAGTTTCATATTTCAAAGTGGATTATTTTTCTGAGAATTTCAATAAAATATAAAAACAGGGGAAGTCGCTCTAATGTATAGTAAGTATCGAGTGTAAACCTATTCATTGAGTAGGTCATACTGTAATGGATCAAAGTGATATTATTTTTTTTTATTAGATCCAATTTGTTATCAGAAACCTTCCTTAAAATTATAATATCGGAGCAATTTTAATACTATAAAGTAGAAAATGTCTTCAGACACACTAAAAATAATTTTTTTTTAAATAAACACATCATCGTAAAAGCTATACATTTGTTACTCCGTTCAAAATCTAAAATCGAATTTCGTGCAAGTAGTTATAATTAGTTACAGCCTTATACCCTTTTATATACCTAGGTATTTAAAGTTCAGATGAGTGGAGTAGTGGAGTAATAATGTAATATAGGGGTTATATAGTGAGCACTTCACAAAATGTTGGTTCACTATACTCAGCTCTTCAAAAATTAAATAAAAACTTTAAATATCTATATAAGTTAATATTAATTAACTACTCGTTCAGAATTTGAATAATATTTAATGAAATTCTCAGAAAAATATTTCCAGAAACGATAATACTTTTCGAGATATTTAATAAGTATTTACTATTAAAATAACAACACAGTATTATACATAGGCATGCGCAGTAAATTGGTATGGGGTATGCCATGAAGAAAATGGGCGGCTTTCTCTTTAATGAGCCTTAACTAATCCCTCCCCTTTCAAAAAACGTGTTAAAATACGCGCCTTTGAATAAAAATTAATATTATCACTTTAACGGTCAATTTTGAATATTGAATGGCAGTGATAAGTAATATAACGGTTAGTGGCTGGTTTCTTTTACTGATTACCTACATTTTTCCATACCTCATCCTCAAGGGAAATATGCTTCAACATTAAACAAAGCCCCAGAATAAAGAAAAAATTCAAGGGCCATAGAGTATTGGCACACTCTGTGTGTACGCCTATGGCTTTATACTATAAAAGGATAATTATTCAATAAATGTTTAAATTGATTAACAAAACTTAATCATATCAAACTTTTTTAAATTAAAATTAAAATTAACGTTACATTAATTTAATAAATTAATTATTAACAAGTGTAAATATTTGTTGATAAATTACATAGTACGTATCATTGTTGGGTAAGCCTATAATACATAGTACTTATTACATAACTATATAACACATAGGTATATATTTTGTTGTTTATGTGATGGGTACTGTGTAAATACCTGGGTATAGGCGCATAACTAGTGCAATACAGCTTGATTTTGACGAACAATAATATAATGAAATACTGACATGTTTAAAACTGTTTAATTGAAGTTTTATAAATTAAAGAATAAATTGTTTACTATGACCTAGCTGGCATATTACTCGACACCCGTAACATATAATAATAATATGGTTTAGTGTTTTCACTGTAGATATTTTTTAGTAAATTATAGTTTCGTGTTTAGATAAATTACAAGGGTATAATAACTAAGGTTAGTTAAGGTAGTACCTATGTAATTTTGAACTATTGTGTTTAATTTTTTTACATTTTGTTTATATATATATTATTTAATATTATATTATACTAAACGATATTTTTATAACAAAAATTTATAGATATTTCTATTAAATAATAATTAATTGCTTATTTTTGGTTATTTTTTTCTATAATATATTTTAAATAATATTGATAAGATTTTACCAATGATCTGTCCTATAAATTATGTACACAATGATTTTTTCTTATTAAAATCAATAAAAATATCGTATGCAATAATAATATATTTTTATTTTATGGACAATTGTTCAATTTTAAATACAGTCACAATAATAACAATAGTTAATATAAGTAATAAATAGTTAATAGGTAAATTAACAAGCTCAGTAAATAGTTTTAAAATAAACAAGAATAAATAAAATAGAAGAAAAACAGAGTATTTTTTAATATCTATAAAATATTAAACATTTTCGAAAAATGATTTTAATACAATATAAAACTTATCTATTAATTGCCTTAAAATACTTTAGAGATAGGCATAGCATATGAATTATAAAGTCTTCAGGGATTATTCATTTACAACATTTACTTATGGATAATTATTTATATTTTATATTAAGTACGCACATACCTAAAATATTTTATTTTGTATGGAAAGTAAACGAAGTTAAAATGTTAGACTATAGGTTTAACTACATTATTTTTTCAAAATATAATTCTTAATTCTTATGTATTAATTTACTTTGAAGTTTATATTATGCTATGTAATTTATTTAGTTATCGAAATAAAAAAAATAATATACCACGATAAGAATTTAAAAAATTCAATATCAGGGGCAATAAATATTTTTACAAGATTCACATTTTATATCGTATTATTTTTGTCTTATTCATTATAATACGAAATATTTTTGAAACATAAAAACGTGTTATTGTTTTTTTGCTATATATTATTGACATGAGAAAAATAATAAAATATATTAAAGTAAAATCCCTTAGCGCTCTATAATAAGTATCTTCTATGCACCGTGTCATTTTTTCAATAAATATTACATATTTTATGTTTATTTTTTAATGGGAAAAAAATAGTTTTATGTTTAAATTTTTTTATGCATATGTTTTGTCTGTAAAATTTAAAGTACCGTAAATATAAATGTATAGAGCATAGCTGGTGATTAGCTTTAATCAATAATTAATATTATTAATATGATGCTTTTATATTGAAATATACACTATTGTATATTTGAGTGTTATTAAAACTTACATTTGTGTAACTTTAATGCGCAAACAACTATAAGTCACATTTGAATTAAAATAATTTATTTTTAAGCAGTAACTATTCAACTATTTTATATTATTACCTACTACCTAAATACTCTTATTATTTAATTATGAAAAAAATATAATAACAGTCAAAACTTCGATTTTTATATTTCCTTTAGTAATATTTAAAATACGTAATGCTTTAAAAGGCCCGAAAAGGCCTTAAAAGTGTCTCACGGCAAATTTTCAAGTTGTTACACAATATTTTTTTTATAAAATATACAATTGTACCATGAACCTATTCACAAATTTAATAACTATATATATACTTTAATGGTTATTAATAATGAAATGCGATGTTCTCGCAAAAAATTAATTCAACCTACAGTATTAATAATAGTAAAATAAACTACAATAATAGGCAGCCGTAGCAATATAAATAAATAATAAAATATACTTAGAAATATAGGCTGGGCCATATATTGTCTCCATTAAGAATCGTTTTTTGTATACAAGACTTATCATTTAATTAAAATTTAACACATTCATTACAGTTACCTACTTAATGAAAAGTTACATTCTACTATATAGACAGATACATTAGATTGAGTTCTTCCGTTTTTATTATTATTTTTATTATTATTACCTGTATTAATTGTTATCTATTATTGGTGACCACCAAAACAAAAGGATGGGCATTAATGTACAACAGTTAAAGATCTTTTTTTTTCATAATTTTTCTAACAAATAAATAAGAAAACTAATCCTATTGAGTAGATCATAGTTTGTATTTAAAGTTAAATGTGCGTCATTTTCATAGGTAGTTGGTAAACTAATCGGTATACATGAAAAGGTAATTAGTAATTACTCTAGGGAGTGCGTTCTATGAATTAATTATTACTTGCGTTGTTTCCAAAGAGGGTTCTTGGATAATATGTAAGACATTTTAAATAAGTCCGTTGAATAAAAACTAATTAAAAAAAAAACCTCGTGACTGTTTATTAAGTAATTTAATAAGAAATTAATTCATATAAAAGTATAGGTTTACATATATATTATAACGAATAAAATATACATAATAATATAATATTATATAAATTTCATAAATTATTATGTTTATTAACTTTGATTTAAAATACCATTTTTATTTGCAATTTTTTTAAATATATTATATAAATACAAGTTTATAACTTCATTTTGATTGAATTTATTTTTAAAATATTTACACGTATTTTTTATTAGATAAATCTTTATTGTTGGCCAATAATTTCCTGCTGTAAGTTGGTTTGTTACTATCTTATGATGGCGATGAGTTTTAATAGGATATTGGAAAATATATTTATTTTTAAACTTATTATAAGCTGAAATGAATTTAAATATCCATTGCATTAAAATACCATTACTATCGTTGTTTGAATATGAAAATAAAGAAATAACAGTCAACATTTTGATTTTCATATTTCTGCAGTGCAGTAATATTGAAAATACGTAAATCTTTGTAAAAGTTTATATTACCTATTTAAATTAAAACTTATAAATTAAATAACTTCGGCTATTTTGTAGTCGAAAAAAATTCGGAAGAGGAATAGGACACCTACGTCTTACGCAGATGCGTGTTTAGTTAAAATCAAATTTTAATATCTACGAAGATTTATCACTTACGAAAACTATTTTAATAAAGTAATAACCTTCTTTATTGATAAATGGTATTTTAATGTTAATAACTCGCTACATACATAGTTTACAAATGAGATAATTCGATTAATAGTTTTCAATATTTATTAAAAGTGGTAGTTATATAAATAATTTAATCCCTAGTGACGAATTCAAGTCATTTAATATTTATTTAATATCAACTTGAAATATCATATTAAATAGTCTGAACAATTTAACCACATTATACATTTATAAAAATAATTTAATTCGGGCTTATCAGAGACTATGAAATAAAATTAATAGTATAGCAGGTACAAATTAGAAAATGCATAGTTTAAAGTAGTGGTGGTTTAAAAAAAAATTTTAAAAAAAAAATAGAACATATTATTGCATGTATCGATAAATTTAGAATCTAAAATATATTAATATATTATAATAAAAATTACGAATTATATAAAAATGAAAGAAATAATCTTCTAAAGCACACACGTACGTAAATTAAAGCATATACTCATAATTTGTAAAACGATATTTTTTTCTATTTGCTTGTAGTTACATACTTTGCATACAAAATATTTAATTTAAATAGTACATTTTTTATATACAATTAAACAAATTAATGTCATAATGGGGGGCTTAAAATACATAATGAGTAGCCGTAGGGTCGAACCAGCTACAAAATTCCCGAATCCTAAAGTAATATAAATATGTTGTGAATGCCATTAGGCATTAGCATTAACATTTATACAATCTGTTTAGCATTAGTATTTAACTTCAATAAAGAAAGTTGTGAGCTAGTCAGTACTCACTGTGAATTGGTTTTATGTATAAACATGTAAACGCTTTTCTGATGAAACGGGTCATATATTGTATAATAAAAATTGAAAAATAAGCCATTTTTATAAAAATTATAATAGTAATATTATAACCCATAACTAATGGATAATATTTAAATAAATAAACAAAAAAATGCGATTTCCATGAGTCAAAACGAAATTTATTTATGAGTTACTTCGTAGTAAAATTTAGGGGAGAAAGAAATAAGACTTTTTGTCTTTTTTGTCATATTTCACCCTTCGAGTCTCAAGAAATCTATTGATATAACTTATTTATTGAAATCGGTTGAGGTTTTTGAGATAATCGTTAGAAATTCGCGTTTGTTTGCACGTAATTATTATACTACAGCTAAACATTTTATGAAAGATGGCATATATATTATATGTTTACTTATCAAAAATAAAAATAAAAATTGTCTAAAAGAAAGTAATTAATATAATAATTATTATTTATTAATAATATTAGGCATACTTATATAATATATTTATACATATTTTTTTACAACGAGTATTTGACTGTTTTACTTCAATCAATTGTACTTAAAAATACTATTTACCGATTACCTACTCTTTATTTTATATATGGTTTATATCATATTTAACCAACATATTTCAAATCACTAGAGTCCAAGATTTTTCTTCTACTTTAACACCCGTTCTGTACATCTATCTCTCCACTTATTTTTTATATTTATTAACGATATTTCTTCAGTCCTCAACAATTGTTAATTTTTATTATTTGCAGACGATTTAAAAATGTATACTCGTGTTTCCTCTATTGATGACTGTATTACCCTACAAAACGAATTAAATATATTATTTGACTAGTTCCAGAAATAGGACATGAGTCTTAATATTTCAAAATGTTACTCTATGAGCTTTTATAGGTCTTGATCGCCTTTAAAATTTGTCTATTCTATAAATAATAACATATTCGAATCAGTTTCTTATATCAAAGATCTTAGTATAACGTTTACATTTAATTTAAATTTTCGTCAATATATAAAAAATATTATTAGTAAAACTCTAAAAATATTAGGATTTGTAAAACGTCATTCCTTTGATTTTTAAAATCCACATTCATTTTAGCTACTATACAATGCATTAGTCAGATCAATTATGAAATTTGGTTCAATTATTTGGAGTCCATACACTAATTCCAATATTAATAGCATTGAGCATGTCAAAACCGCTTTTTAAAATATATATAATTCAAACTTAATGTAATTATTATTAATCACAATTACCATTCAATTAGATCTAAACTAAATATTCAAACATTATTACGTCGTGAACTATTAGATATATCTTTTATATATAAACTAATTAACGGGCTCATTAGTTCTCCTCAACTTCTAATCTCTATCCCCTTTAATGTTCCTTCATACAGTAATCATTATGTTCCACTTTTCTATATTCCGTCTTATATTACAAATTATCTTATTAACTTACCCTTTCCAAGAGTATTGACATTTTGCAACAAGTGCCCCAATAACGACTTTTCTTTTTGCCTTTAACTAAGATTTTACTTTTGAATGGCACTTTAAACCAGTATGATTAATAAGTTGTTATTGTTAAACTGTATGGTAATATTATTCTATTATTATTTTACTTTTTAGTAGTCGTAGTGTACCACTATGTACCACTGGGCCTAAGCCTAACCCAGTTTATTCAATTATTATTTAATTATTTGAATAAACATTATTATTATTATTATTATTATTATTTTCATTATTATATAACTTTTTTAATATTTGTGTACATTTATAAATTATTTAAATAGTACCTACTAGTATTTATATATTTACAAAATGATTAGTTATTTAGTAATATGCTTATATTTTTGTAGTTTTCAAAAATATTCTTTATAAGGTTGACTAATAATATATATATTGACTAATAATACGTTGGCTATACTTATAGATGTGATTTTTTTAAGAAAAAAATTAAATTTTTTATTTATCTTAGTTCTTTTTAGATTTTGAGCATAACGATAAATATATTGGTTTTACAATAATATAAGTATTTTTTTTTCGTTTGTGTATACACGGATTAAAGTAAAGAAAATGCTTTGATATTCAACTTTTAGGGTAGTTTCTAATAGTAAATTGAATCTAGTATACTTGGTGTGTTTAAACGAAGAATAAGGGTTTAAGTTATATTATAAAATAAACGGCATTTGGTTTTTGACAATATAACAATAATACAAGTATTATATAGACACATATTTATATATTTTGTCGTAATTAAAAAAAAAATTGTATAAGCTTCTACGTATTTACCTATATAATTATTTTTTTATGCACATAACGACATTTTTTAAACACTTAGATTCATTTTAAATTATTGCCTTTATATATTACACCACTCCTAATTATGGAAAATTGGTATTGACTCAAAAATTAATTACAATAATATATTATAATATGAATTATAATTAATATATATTATTATAACAGCTAATTGAATATTAATAATATAATAAAAGCAATGTTTTTTGCAAAAATTAATTCACCTAACAGACTGTCTTCGCTCAGAATCATTTTTCGTATGCAATGATTTATCGTTGATTTTAAAGTTGTCATATACATTACAGTGGCTTATTCAATTACAAATACCTATACTCAATTGTACAGCAGACCAGATACCTACTTACTTTCTTTTTCGTATAAATTATTCAAATCTTACATTTTAAGTTAATTGGTGAGTCAAATTTTTAATTTCATAATCAAAATCATAAAATATTATCATATTAAATATTATATTAATGCATACATGTCGAATATTGAACTTATTTTTTTTTTATATTTATTCAATATTTTAAAATTTAGTTATTAAAATTGAAAACACGTTATATTGTGCAGGTGCGCTTATTTAGAAAAGTACTCATTGAACTTCAAATTGTTAAAAAATAAAGTTCTGCCTAAAATAAGTATTGGTTTTAAATCTAAACTGTCTTAAAGTTCTTTTTTTGTATGACATTTATGTCATCGAAGTAAAAGCTTAATCAATTACTAAAATAAAATAGATAATTTGAAAAATGAAAAATATTGTGTTATAAGTATCATAGACTGTGTGAAAAGAATTTTCTTTCAAAATTATATTAAACTATATGACATAACTAAGACCGAATTGTTTTTATGTATTTATTATACAGTAATGTATTTTGTAAATAATTAAATTTAAATTTACTGTTATCAATAAATCAATATTTTAATGTTGTTCTCAATGAATTATAAAACCTCACGCATTATTCGTGGTATCATTAAATAAATAAAAATTAGAAATTCACATCTAGGTAATCCGGCCACGTGATAATCTGACACGTCCAGTAATCCGGTACCCTTTTATTTTCGATAATAATGACCAAATAGCTTATAAAATCAATAAAATCAAATGGACAATTCCAATAAATAGTAAACTAAATTTAGTTTGCTCGTGGAACCTATAGTTAGGGGGAGGGTTAAAATTGCAAATGTTCAGTTCTCTAGAAATAATCGGGAAATATATGCAAGACCTGTTTTTGACAAAATCGATTTTATTTTTTTTCAATTTTTTATTGTAATTCAAAAATAAATAACCGTATGAACTTAAAATATTCACCAAATATAATAATATTTACCTTTCCTTGACACGATAAAATTATTTTGCCTTGTTTTGAGTTTTTTAAAGACATTTGAAACTGTTGACCTTTTTTATATTTTTTTATAATTAATTGGAGTTTAAATGTTGTCAAAATCAAAAAAAATTGAAAATTATGTTGTAGTTAGGTGTTAACTTATAAAATTTTCAATTTTAATAGCTAAGGCTTGAAAATGTAATACTATAATAATGTAGAGGTTCTTCATAAGATGTTATTAACATAATTCTTAAAATCTCATAAATAATTTACGAGTAAGTACTTATATGAATTCAAATTTAATATATCCATTACAATGACTTACTCAATGATTAAACCCCTAGATAGTACCTACTATATAGCAGAGCGACTTCTCGGTTCTTTTTATATGTTACAATAAATAATAATAAAATGTGCCTATGATTGTAATTTAATATTTTTAAATTTTTATATGTAAATTCCAATAATACGATTAATTGAATAATACCACAATATTCCAGTCCCATATATAGTATATGGATGTCGGATTATATTAAGTTTTCTATAGTAGAATAAGGTTTAATTTAGTGACATGCTAACATTGATAGTTGTATCTTATCAATATTTCATAGTATATGTGTAGCTAGTTTGCCAAAGAAATTAAATAGATCACCTAAGATTCCAAAAAAATTAAATTTTCTCTTTTCGTATTGCTAAACTTGTGTATTTAACAGAGTTTAATTTTTTTTTAGCTTTATTATCTAGAAACATTATACTATACTATATTTAGTATTCTAGTAATTCCATAGAGATTTTAGGAGACGTTTTAGTTGATTAATGATTCAATTACGAGATAAAGTGAAATAGTTGAGAAATATTAACCCTTGTTCTATTTGAGTCAACTTTCAGCTTATTTGGAAAATTCTCATAAAACTTTTTATATATTAGATTTAATAATAATAATAATAAAAAATTATAGACTATTTTTCAGTTTCATTTTGGTTCAGAATTTTCCTGAATTAATCATTATTTGTTTGTGTTAGTTAACACCAATCAATAATAACACTAATTAACACAGGGTTATTTGATTTTATTAAAATATCACTGACTCGAGGGAGTCCCTCACCCTTAAGTTGTGATATCTACAATCTTTTACCACGCCTCTGCCACCTCCGAAAACATCTCTATAGATATTATAGTAATCCATAGTGAACTATTCTTGCTATTCTCCATATCTAGATTCGCAATTTTGATACATATAGAACAGCATGGGCGAGTAATTCACCTACCAGCTAGTATTTGATATAGCAAACGTTCATGTTTATTAATCAGTAACCTTTCTCGATATAGAGAGATTTCCACTTTACCGTTATCCGGTTGGAAAAAAAAACATTTACTTACTGTCCGATGGACAGAAATAGGTCGTAAAAAATATTTTTTATCATGTTTTTGTCAAAAGTTTGAATTTTTCTGCTGGTTGAAGCATTGGAAAATGACTTTTTCCGCTCAATAGTCAACAGTAGGCAATGTGACTATATCTATATCAGATTAACTATACATGAGCGATATTGATACGTTTCGTCTAATATTATATCAAAGACTTGCTAGTAGGTCATATGTGGATTACTCCTGTTGTAGTATCGTGCTTTTTTATAAAACAATTTTTGCGAATCTAGACGCCGAGAACAGAAAGAACAGTTCTTTATGGATTGCCCTTATGTAGATAGAAACGTGACGAAGAATACTATGCGTGGCCCTTGCGGAAAGACAATAATTTCAGTTTTGTGCGAAATTGCCTTATTCTTTGCCTATGGTTGAATTAACTCATTTCCATACCACAAAATAAATTACCTATTAAAGATATATATAGCATTTAAATATTACTACTTTATTATATTAGCTATGTATAGTCATAGTCATTAATTTCTAAAACATAAAATCCAACTATCTATTTTTTAGACTTCTTATCAATGACTTAATTAGGCAAACCTAATGTTTATATTTCGATGACATACCAAATACCTATTAAGCAGATAATATATAATATAGCATAATATAATTTAGTGTTGGTATAAATATTGAATTTAGAAATCCTATATTTATTTTTTCAGTATCAACATTGGACATTTGAGCATTAATTATTAATATTATTTGATATTCGCCGACCAAATATTGCCAATTACTAAGGACTCGTATATTTTCAATATTGATTTTTTTTTTATAGCCATCAATAAATAAATATTTTTTTTCAATGCAAAAATGTGTTTAAAAAAAAAGAAGTTCATGGAAAGATCCATCCCCATAATCATCTCGTTTATACGTCTCTGTGTTGAAGTTATATAAAGATTGTACAGTATACACATTTAGGATTTAAAATGTAATAACTATTATTAAGGGAGATTTGTTTTTAAATAGTTATTGAATAATATTTGCTTGTATCTATACAGTAATTATGCTCACTGTAAATTTGTTTAAGCTAACTTTTTGCTATTATTATTGCATTGTTTGTTCGTGGTCCGTCAAAATCAATGATGATCATATCTACTTGAAAATGGCAAATGGCAAACCTAAGGGAAGAATACCCAATGATTATTGTAACGACTACCAAAATATATTTTCAAACAAGTCGTAATGACGTCGCATCAATTCGGTGTCGACACATAAACGTGATATAATAATTATTAGATTATTTTTATGGTAGTATTCTTGACGTATAAATTATAAAAGGTACTTGTACTTTCCTGCGTACATTTTATAATTTTGTTTACTATAAGTACATACAATTATTTACATATAAGTGATACAAATAAATATACTTAATATAAATTGATACGATTTCAGATTATGAAGTACACTTATATTAAATGTAATCATCAATACACATAGGTAACCTTATCGTTACCTAAATCATGCCAAGAATTATAGAATTCTAAACTCTGGTAGTAAACGTTCAGCTAACATTTTAGCTCCAAAACGTAAGCAAAGATATAATATTTACAATATTTAAATATAATATGACTAAAAGTTATCTGCAGGCTAGTATAAAAAATTTAAATAATTGTAATCGTATTAATTAATGTTATATATCTACATTGTGTCAGAACATATCATTGTATTAAACTAAATTAATAAAATAAAACTATTATTCATTTATCATTGATTTGACGTATTTTGTTAAAAATAAAAAGAGCTACTATTATGTAATAATATCAAATATTTAATTTAGGTAGTAGATAGATCATGCTAATGAATTTTTAAATACCGTTTACAATGATGATAGATGTACCTATACATATAATGTATCGATGGACAAGTCAGTCGTATATGTTTAAGTACACGTCATGCACCTTAACCAGTCAGATTATTATTTTAATTATAATCTATTACTTGGTAAAATATGTACAATAATGGTAGGTATGTTTATAAGGTATATGATTAAAGCCGGCTACCAATAAACAGTATATTCGTGTTCGATAGTAGATAAGACAAGTGAATCTAGGAAAAAAATGCCACGAAAAAAAAACCAATTTATTTATTTATAAAAATTAATAATGTTAAGTTTTGTCAATTATAGTGATAGTATAAAGTATAACATGTATAACTTTATAATATAAAGTTAATAACAATAGTGACAATATTTTATAGTATTTTATTTTTGGAACACAAAAGTTATATATGAACTTATTAATAAAAAATACTATAGGTAGGGAATAACTAAAAAAAAAGTGTTAAAAAAGCTTTAGGTTTTTAACTGTATTATTTAAAAAAATGCTTATAGTTTTTGAAATAAAGGGCAAGTATTTTTATTAAAAATTTAAAAAAATCAAACTATAAAACATCAAGAAATAAACTCAATTGATTTCAAGATATGTAGTTTATTCACTAAATACTATGTTATTTTTGTTCAATTTACACCTTTTTGTATTTTACTAAAGGAAATTCATTTAAAACCTTTCTCGGATTAAGGTAAAGCTATTGTACGTCGATCTCTTGTATTAGTGTTTATCTTTTTAAATTTTCAGCTTTAGTAGCATTATATGTACTACGGAAATAATTAATTCAAATACAAATAATTCTGAATTACGTTTTGAGGGTTTCATGTATGTTCTAAGTTTTAGAATCTTAAACATACTGGGAAAAATGTAATTACACGGCGTTGCTGCAGAGAGAGCATGCTTATTAAGTAGTCCAGGGAGTATTTATACTTTGTCCTATAAAAAAACCAAAAATAATAAAAATTAGTAAACCTCATATGTCTTTTCAACTGTATATAAAATTTAAAAAAAATTTAATTTGTCTTTTTTCCCGTGACTTTTTTTTCTAAATTTCTTGGACCATGTACTTTATATATATATATATATATATATGTATTATATATAGAAGTTTTGCATTAAACAACAAATTACTATTATCGAAATAATACGAGTTATTTTAATTTTTTATTGTCTACAACTCACAAATGTATATAGTTTTAATTATCTTTATGGTTGTTTTAATATTATATAATATTATATAATTTATTATGTACAATTAATATTCAAAAAGTGTTTTTTCGTTCATCTAAATAATATAAAATGGCCAATAGAGCTCACCATATACTAGTATACTACCACATGGTTTATAAATAATCATAAGTTAAGGGATTTTATTCTCTATTTTATAAATGAGCGCAACATAGGATAGGTACCTAAAAAAAAAAATTGGTTTTCTTGCAGTTTCCAACCAAAGCAAAATGTTTGTCATCATTTATAATATGTACAAACTATAAATAAACTAAAACAACATTTTGATGATAAAACATTTAAATTCAATTCATATAACTTTATAGTTTTTAAAATCAAATCCACATAAAATTCTTCAAGTTATGGTGCAGATATTTAAAAAATAATGATAATAATTCTAGTAAGTTTGATTAGAAATAATTTAGTATTGCTGTACTTTTATATCTATGGAATAATAAAAAACAACGAAATAATATTAAAATAAAATTATTTTTAAAATAAATGTGTTTAATATGGATTTTTTTATTTAAAGATTTTTAAACACCTATTAAATAAAGACAAAGACCATAATTCACTTTAAATTATTTAAAATGAATATGTTTTACGATCTAATAATTACCATTCTATAATAATACGTTGAAAAAAAGATAAATAATTGGTCGTTTGAGGTTAATCATACTAAACATTCTCTTCCTAAAATAATGTATTAATTTAATATAATACAATTTAATACATATAGTAAATATTTCTTAATAAAAAATTTTTTAAAAAAAAATGTTTAAGTTTTGCACGTTTTATTTAATGTTGATAACTTACAAGAAAAATATCTAATAGTATGATGAATATAATTACGATTAAGGTTATTTTTAATAAGTATGAAATATATAAATAAAATTATTTTTCAAAAACTTATCCTTAAAATATAACGGAAATATTAGTATTATTTGTTACCTTACTCAATTTATTTGTCATCCACCCTGCATACATTTAACATTATATAGAGATGTGAATTGTTTGTAATTGTGTAAATATTTAAAATTTGAATACACAAAATTTGGAATACTATAAACTACAACAATGTATATGCTTCCGATTTCCATAAATCAATTGTATGTTGAATAATATGATTTATACCTAAATCATTCATTATAAACTTCAATTAACCTCCATTGTGTAAACTATTATTATTATTATTTTATTATATAATGAAACACATTATTAATAATAATTTAAATATGAAAATGTTAATTTCAGGTGGAAAATTCAATCGCTACATACGAACCACATGCTTGCATTGTGGTTTATTCGGTAGTGTCTAAAGGATCGTTCAAAGTAGCTGAAGAAATATTAAATTATCTGTGGCAAGAGAATTACACTCGCGAGAAGACGGTCATTGTGGTCGGAAACAAAGCCGACCTGATGAGAGCAAGATGTATTACTACTGAAGGTAAACAATATTTAAATAGTTTAAAGCCCGTTGATATATTGACACCACCAGACGAAATGGTTTTATATTTCAAATCTCTAGTTAGAAGGCGTTGTATTTACGAGTGTCGTGTTACATGTAATTCACACGTTGGAGATTAATAAAGCCAATAAAGGTATGTGGTATGACCCGTTCAAATTAAATTGTTAAGTAAGTACCCCAGGGGTATTGGAAATGAGATATGCTTATCAAATGGGCATTCGTGTGTAAAATTTTATTTCAAATGTGTTTCATTTCAATATGTGACAGATAGAAAAAAACATTCATTATTATTAAATTGCAGCCTACATTAAATAATGTCGGAAGTTCAACCTATTTAGTATTTACTTCTTGGCGTGAATATTAACTAAATAAATTATTTACTTAACACTCAATGGTAATATACTAATGGCATTATACCATACCCGTATCAATAAATTCTTGATTTCTCCCAAAGTCGGCAACTGTCGGAGTTCCGTTAATAGTTTTTGTCGTATTTAATACTATATATAAATAAAAAAAGTTTTATCTCTTAAATAATTTATAACTGAGCTAAGTGTTTTTATAATAATTTGTGTATATTTTAAAACGCATTTATTTTTGCATATTCATGATAATGATTAATGGATGTAGCCATCGTGCTCTAAATGGTAGACTTATTCAAATGTCTTGACTAAATTCACCGTTCCAAGAATTTCTTTGCCCTTGAAATTAAAATATATTCAAAAATAGTTATTGGTGGATACTTTATTCTCGTTTTAGAAGGAAAACAGTTGGCATGTTCACGGGAATGTAAATTCATTGAAACTTCGAGTGGTATTCAACATAATGTAGACGAGTTGTTGGTCGGTGTATTGAAACAAATTCGTCTGCGTGAGACCAGAGACAAAAAGAAACAGAACCAACGGAAAACAGCTATACACGGATCGAAAACTTCACTATCATTACATATCGCAAAGGAAATATTGCAAAAAATGTGTTTACTCGATTCCAAGTCGAAGTCTTGCGGAAACCTACACGTACTCTAAGTCGAATAATAAATTAATAACTATCATTTTAATAACTTGACGTTTTCTGTACTCCTATTTTTAATTTACTAATGCTCGTATACTATATATATATATATATACAAGATTTATAACTACTTGTATATAAACGCGCCTGAAACAATCCTTAATACTTATTTTGTACTTACTTCTTTACGGGGACAGAGTGGGTGAGACACTACACGGTTCAGCAACCATGTGATATTTGTAAGAGATACCTATCGATTGATGATTTAAGCCGACTTTATACAGGGCGTCGATCTATTTTTAAGTGACTGACAAAAGGGCTGTTGCCGTAAAGACATTTATCACTTTTCTTCGGTTTATTCCTATATATATACCTATTTTTGTATTTTCGCGATCTTACTGAAACAAATACGCGACTGTTTCCAATACGCTTCCAGGGCCATGTAATCCTATAAAGGTCAGAGGGACTAATCTCCTTCGTCCTTCTCCATTGACTGTTCTATTTTTTCCTGTGATATAATATTATACACATTAAACATTTCAATTCTAGTTTCTATCGATCATTTACTAGATAATATTATTTAATATGATATAATCATATAAGTAATCATATAAGTATAAGTAATTATTGTTATATCGATTATATATTATTCAATAATAATATTACGTTTGATATCAATTACTAAAATAATATACAAATAACAGTTGACAAAATTAAACAAATTATTCTTCCTAAATCCAATATAATGTTGGGCAAATATTGTTTTAGAAATATTTTATTTTATTATTGCGGTCTTCAAATACATATACGTATTGTAGAAAAAGAGAGTTTTGTCAAAACATTTTTGCTCTTCTATGATAAAGAAGTAAAATCTATTATTATAGTTTTTGATTTGTAATGTCTTTATACTAACTCGCTTAAAAATTGATTTACTTACAGATGTTATAAATCTCTTATTTATTTTTTATCAAAAGCCTAAGACATATAGTTTTGTTATACAAATAGTTAAGAAATTTATAAAAATAAAAGTATTTCTATTATACTTATTCATATAATTATTGTAACGCGTATTATTATTGTGTGTTAATTTATATTCTACTCATACAGTTTAAATTAATTGTTATTTGAAAGTTTAACTATGCATACCTATGATATGTATATTTTTATTTTTAAATTTTTTCAGTTTATTACAAATTATACTTATTTAATTTGCATTTTACACGTTCTATTGAAATATATGTTTTCTATTAAGAGTAAAAAACAAAATTCTAAAAACTATACGACAACCTAAATACCTATGTCATTACACGTTATTCTATTCTTATTGTTTTAATTTTAAATATATACATTGTCATTATATTGTATGATTTAATAAGAAAAAAATTGTGTTTTTTTTTTTTTTGTGTAAAATAAAATTGAATGAAAACTATCTATAGGGAATATTTTACTTTTTAAAGTCAAAGACTCTTCAAATATTATAAGTTTATGATAAAAAAAGTTTTTTATTTAATTTTTAGCGTGCTGTTTTTTCAAACTACATTATATTTGTAGGTAGATGGTGTTTTTCCATTATCAAGATAAGCAAAAAAGTTTTGTACAATATACATTATCATAACTATAAAACAAGATTAAGAATTATGTTGGTATAATCAGGTTTTTCGTTATTATTTATTTCTTTGCAAAGAGTCAAGATTGGGTCAAACTTTGAATTTTACCACTGTACGAATACAATTATATCATGTTGAATAAATCGATACATATAGTTGAAAAAATTGTCTTAATTAATAAAATATGTGAAAAATTAAATTATTTACTCGCAAAAAAAAACCTAATCACAAATAATAATTCACCACTTTTTCTATAGAGCTTTCTGTTGAAAACAATTTCGGAATTTATTTAATAATATTTATTATGTATTTCAGTATTATGCGTGTCGTATTTATTGTATTAGTTGTTACTATAGTCGTTGATTTAGACTTTGAAGATGGCATATCATTATTAAAAATCGTTTGTGGTCGCACTGCATAATTAAACGAAAATGTATCGGCTGCGGATTTTGTTATATATTGTTTCACTTGAAAAGTATTTTTAAAATTTCAAAATTTGTATTGGGTACTTTCTAGCTGACTAATAGACTAGTGTTGTATGTTATAATCTTGCCTGATAAATGAGTATCGATCACTTTAGGAGTAAGGAAGGGGGGGAGGGGGCTCGCCAACACAACGGTCCCATACGCATATGTAAATATAACATAATATTTATCCACACGTGAGTAACTCTATATTTCTTAATATAATATATTATTTCCTACATTTTGTAGTTTACAAGTTATAAATGATAATGATTATTAAATTACGTTTCAAATAAAGATCCATAATATTGTGTTATCATCTTAATTGTATTCCATACGAGTCCGATTCGATCTGATTTCAAACTTAATTAACTGTTGTGGTACGTGACACGTATTATTATAAAATATACATGTTGGTCTTTCTCTCTCATTCACTCTCTCTCTCTCTCTCTCTCTCTTTCTTATGAATAACTACGGTTTAACTATAAAATCTTATTAATTTTATCAGTTCGGTTTCTTTGCGAGGTGTGTATATAGAGTAAGTATATAGTATAATACCAAACATGTTATTACGATTTGAGTATTAACAACTATGGAACAAGGCCAAACCATATAGGTATGGCACATTAGCACGCCGAAATTGTAAAATATGTACGTATATTATGTTATTGAAACGTTTGATATCGACGAGTCTCTGTTACGGTTGTTGACAGCTAAAAATCAATCATTTTCCAGTAATAATATCGGGACACATCGAGGCTCGGGTAGTCGAGTGTCGCCGTAAAGAGGGAACCTTTAGACTTTACGGGGTATAATGTATATCAAATATAATATAGAATAATCCCTCGTTATCCGCGGTTGAGTCATCAATAAAATTGTATTAATGCGATAACATTTTATCGTTATTATACGAACTCTATAGATAATTTATTTTAGAAAATTGTAAATAATTGATGTTATATCGTTAGGTATAACTACACAACTATGTTTATATGTATGTATGCACAGATAAGCATTACATTATGACTTATTTTATTTTATTCCATCGTTAATTTGTTTAGTGGTCGATTCAATCAAACATGTAATTGTAAAAAATATTAACCTTATTGTGATTTTTAAAATTAAATACATTTATAAATAAAACCTAACCTCCCTTTTTACATTACTTTATGGTCTCGTTATCCGCGGTTTCGGTATCCGCGTAACTTTGCTTGAAAGTAACCCATTGCGGATAACAAGGGATTACTGCATACAGGTTTTTACATAATTTAAAGTCAACACAACATTTTTTTACTATTTCTTAAGTTTTTTACTTTTTTAAATGAACATATTATATTTCTTAATTCGTGTTCTATATGTTCATATAAATTTAAAACACACACACACACACACACACATATATATATATATATATATATATTAAATGTTGGCTTAACGTAAGAATTGTCATCATAATTCTATTAAAAATATTTTACTTCGAAATATAAAGCTGAAAATGTATGAGCTATTGTCTTTTAAAAAATTAACATCAAAAATAATTAAGATTAAAAACAGTAAAACTACAATTTTTTTTTCCAAAATGTTGTATTGTACCTAGATTAAAATGTTTTCAAAAATGCATACATTTTTGTGTTCCAAGAAAATGACTGCAGTATAGTCACTGTGATAAAATGATCACCATCATGACGTATTACTGCCCGTATAGCTGCAGTGCATTCGTATGCGTCTACCTTACAATATACGTTTCCATGTGCGCGTTATACAGCCGTAAAATAACTTCTTGTTCCAGCATACGGCGATGGAAAAAAAAAGCAATACAAAAATAAACTACAAACGAAACGACGCGTTTGAGGAGGGTTTTCTGCTGGAATCCGGGACGATGGGGATCTCGGATACACAATATTATATTATACACACGACCAGCCAGCTATAATATGACCTACCTATAGCTACTATATGGGTTTTTGGATGGAGAATAATTTATAACGGGCCCGGGCACGCAGAGATGATGCAATTTGGATTTGTTTTTTCTTCCCTTGTGAGTTGTGTTCCTCACCGTTCGCTATTCACCACGATCACGCGCGATATATATCCCATTAAAATAATGGCAACGCAATGCGCGACGGCGATACATATTATACCGGCGCATTGTGCGCTGTGTTATTGCTATTATAACATTATTATATGTGTACGGTATTTTTATTATTTTACCACATTTTTTCTGCTTGATAAAAACGCGGAGACTAAAATTAAATGACCATAAAAACATTCAACCGCGATGTGAATTCATCCCATTAAAAATCATTAAATCAGTTCAAAGCCTATCGGATTATTTTCCCGGTAAACAACGCAACGCATTTTGCCATGTCCTCAGAACCTAATAGAATTATAATACAGTATGTATATATTGTTGCAAAAAATATTTACTCTCAAAGTCAAAAATTATAATATTTCACATATTGTATTCCATACGATCCTCATGTTTTTCGTCTTTATTTTTACGATGACGAGGCAGAGATAGTGTGAAATAAAAATCCTGACGTCTTTGTCGGGCAAGTAGGTATGACTTTTTACTCGTTCAAACAATTTTTTATTGAAAAATCATTTTTTAAACTCGATACTGAAGAAATTTAATATTTACATCACACATGCGTAAAATATACAAGTGAAATTTCAAAAGAAAATTTTAATGGGTTTGTAATATTAATTAGAATTACTGATTTACATCGATAAAATATTAGATGATATAATTACTTGAATATAATAATAAATGTATATTTAGCTTCACTGAAAAATCATTTATATATATATATATATAAATGATTAAATATATATAAAATATTAATTAATAAAATTAATATTTTATATTAATATATAATATTATATATTAAATCATTAATATATAATTATATATTAATGATTATATATATATATGTTTAATATACGTTCGTTTAAAATTACAAAAGAAAATCAGAGTTTTATATAGCATTTCAATTATAATAATACATTCTATAAAAGGGAAAACTGCAAGTATCTATATATAATACGCATAATTTAATGAGTTTCCGTTTAACAGTTCCCTGTGCATTATATATGTATATATATTGCTACAGTTATTCAGACGAGTTATTATTAATATTAATATTAATTACTCCAATGAGCTCATTATACAATACAATATTAAATTTCAATAAAACGAAACAGCATTTAAAAATTCATTTCAACGATTACAAAGAAAATAAAACGTCGATATTTTGTTGTAGCAAAGTATCTAGTTTCTTTATATAATAATTCGACTATATTATAATATTTAGATTCATGTTCTAATATCGACGTATCAATGTTAATTTTCCGTCCACACGGGAACAATGAACAACTATTCTCAGAAACACGTGATGTTAAATAATTGATAATCGATAAGTTTTAAAACTTGCAAATGGACTCCACGGGCTTTACGCTGGCGAACCCGTAGCATCCAATCATTATAACATTATTTAATTTCGGCCGTACAAGATCTACTCGTCGTTATAATATACAATATTATATTAAAACCGGCCGTAGCAGCAACTAATTGATGTATAAATTATTCGCCCGACTCCGACACGAATATCACGATATATTATATTATTATTACATGCGTTGTATGTACACAAAGACGAGTGTAGCGTGTTTTGACGAGCCGCGCGATCTATACCGCGAAACCGAGTGCACGTCATGTGAAAATTAGTCCTCAGGTCAGTCAGGTACGTAGTAAACGAAACCATCAAACTGCAAACTTCGTTGTTGTGCCGTACTGTGGTAATATATTATTGCCGTATACACGATTTGTTTAGGAACATTAATTTTGAAATCCCCGCAAGACGAGACGACGAGTGAATTCGTTGTGGTCTACATATTATTATTTTTGTCCATTCTGCTCTGAGATCTCGTTGCATCCGAGCTGATAATAATATAATACATAATATTATTATATAATATACTTACGTACACAGTGGCGAATTTGGCATGTCTGTGGAGGGAGGGATGCGAATATTGTGCGTTTCACCTATTATACCAAAGAAAAAAAAAGTTTGTATGTATCATAAACACCTCTCAATAATATAACCATTGTGATTTGTGAATTTGTGATATGTTCATAAATAAGTACACTTATATATTATGTATGCATAAATGGAAGAAAATAATTACATAACACATATTTATATATTCACATAATATTGTGCATGACAATGCATTTTACGATGTTGCTTATGTCCATCGTCGTCGCTCCGCGATAAAACCATATTCGATCATTTGTGGTTTATTTTGTACCACGGTTCACAATACAATTAAATATAATATATTTTTCAAAACTGTTTATTACGAAGTAATATTATCTTGGTTAGTATGTACAATCGAGTGTTCTGTCACTGGAAAATCTACCTCCTCATACTAAATCATATTGTAGATTATTGTCCATAGACCATATCATACATCATATATTTGCTTATTGTACACACACTACAGATTGTAAATATTTTATATTATTGAAAAAAAAGAAAAAAAAAATGAAAATGTATGTAAACATTACTGCTAGCTTAAGGAATTCGGGTTTTTTGTTTGTATTATTTCTATAAAATATATTGTATCTAATATAGCAGTGTTAAATAAGTACATACATGTAGTATGTCAGTCTTTTAAAAAAATGTCAATAGAGGAGGAACACGTCACTCAAATTCTCTCTCTGTAATTATTACGCCAATGTACGCGTAAACAGTAAACTTGGTGAGTATATTATAACTGAAAGCAACAAACGCGAGTGTGCGCCGGAAACCTATAGAATTCACGGCGGTGCATTAGTGGTTAAACTCTAACCGTAGAGCGATGAGCGACAAACAGTTTGATGTACAAAAAAAAATAAAAATAAATGTATTGAATCGAAGAAAAATGATTTTTCTTTCACTCCAATTAAAAAAAAATAAACGTGTTAGACGTATTAAAATAATGTTAGGTGAAAAAGTCAGTTTTAGATATTATCACGACACAAATAAAGAAACGCTTTAATGAAAACTCATCGTCATTATTAAAAAATCTTTCACTTTTTCAAAGAACAAGAATTAAGGAAATTACCTAAATATTTGTGTTTCAAATTGCTGCATTTGATTCAAGAAATAAAACTTCATTTCTTAGAAGTCATGTAATGAATTAATTTTATTGATATTCAATGTATCTTTTACGAAATTTAAATTATAAAATTAGTAGACACCTAAATAATATTTAATCATAAATGTAATAAACAACTAATTTTCCGGTACCCTAATTTTAAATAAATAAATATATATGTGACTATTAATTATATAAGTGATATATAACATAACTGCAATTTAAATTCAACAATTAAGCGTAATTTGAGTTTCAAAGTTCGGAGATAGCAATTTTTAACCTGTGAGGCCTATACTATAACTTTAGCTTTGATTGACGTACTCTAATTTTTTTTTTTTTTTTTGGGGGGGGG
>JACXSJ010001298.1:0-76992 GCA_014851325.1 Pentalonia nigronervosa | reverse complement strand
ATTTTCAGACAAAATCTAAACATCAGTTGGAAACATGGCAATTTTATTTCATATCCTCCTGTATATGATGTATATGCTATCATCATACATGCAACTATAGTAAAATATACATGCGTGTATGTGTGTGTGTGTGATAGTGAATTGTATGCATTGGGTTTATTATAATATATTCTATTTAAATACCAAATTCGATTGAACGAACTAAATACGTACATCGATCGACGCACCGTATTATATTTTATAAAATATTATATAAACGCGTGTATAGTGTTCCAATAAGCGGCACCGATTTTATTACGATATATTATACCTATTGTGTACTTTACTTAGTTGAAAGAACGCATTATACATTCATACATTGTATTTAGAGTACGATGCCGTTCGCTTTGAAGTACCTATTATTCTTGTACTATAATATATTATAAGTCTATTGATATTTTTCAGAGACGCTATTGCACATGTGTATTTTTCTTATAAGTTATATTAAATAGGTATAGATATAAAATATATTTTCAATTTTTTATTTTTCTTTAATAATTTAAACTGTTCATTTTACGTTAACCTATTATTTTTCATAAAAAACATCTATTTTATTTATATAATTTGTTACGAGTTATTTATATTCTTTTATGACACCATCAGCGCTATATGCACATTCAGTTTACCTCACTGTACATATATACACGCATAAGCATACTAGCACAGTAATACATATATTATTTCACGGCGTTTTTGACAAAGTATAATAATAAAATATGTTAAATTGCGTATACTATAAGTAAACCTACGGATTTTTTTTTCATCGCGATACTGTTACAAAGACACTTGTTATTAAAATGAATATACCAGGAACTATTATGCTATTATACACCCGAAATAAACAAAGTAATAATATCGTACCGTTTATATTAACGTTATACCTATATCTTTTTTTTACATTTAAAACGAAAGCTAGAGTGGTACTGACCTAAGTAGTTTCACCCCTAGTTTCCATCATTTATTGAATAATATAATTCTTATAGATATAATACAGATATGACATTAACTAAATATGTTTACATAGACAATGTAAAGGCCTCTAACTATTCTGAATGATGCTGGCCTTCGGCCTATAATAAATAAGTCTTAACTATGCGAGATTATGTTGCCTTCTTACTTCTTCTTTTTTGGTTATGATTGTCTTCACGAATTCCCGCACTAATATCCAGTTTTCTTTACTCCTCGTCAAAATATGAATTCGAATTGTGTCTGGGTTCATGTCTTCTTCTATTTGGTGTTGTACTCTAGTTTTGTTGTGGTGCCACACGTCACAATTGAATACCGTATGTAAAGAATCGTCCAAGGAGCTGTCACAGTACCAACATTCGTGTGATGGTATTCTTGCCTATTTTATGGAGGTAAGATGCGAAATAACCGTGGCCAGTTTAAGCCTGTGTGAGGTGATAGCACATTTCTCCGTGCTTTCTTGAGAACTACTACCATTTTTCTATGTTTTAAATTAGTCTGTAGATCCATCTCTTTTTGGTGGTAACATCTCGTTTGTCAGTCAATTAAAAGTTTTTCCTTCGCTCTTGATGTTTGTGTTGTCGTTTGTCCATTTGTTCATGTATATATTTCTTTTCTTTTCTCGATTTCTAGAAGATCGATTGGGGGAGGTCCACTAGTATTTGAGAGGCTTCAGTGGAAATGATTAAATACTTAGACGCGACTCTTATAACAGATTTTCTTTGTACTTTAATAAGTTTTGTTTTTTCTTTTAAGCTCATTTTGTCCTCCTAATTAAGACCACCGTAAAGAAGAATAGATTGTACGGCACAGGCGATGAGTCTTTTCTTCTTTAGTTTGACGAAGCTGATGTTTGGCAAAATTCTGCTAATGTTTTATACTATTTTCATCGCTTTGGACGTTGTAATTTTTGCATGTTGTGTGAATTTTAATTTAGCGTCTATATGTAATCCAAGATATTTTATAATTTTTCCCGTTTGAATTAGTTCTTCATCGATGTTAATGGTCATTTCGTTGTAGCTTCCTATGATGTGGCAAAGATACTTTGGGATGGATTTCTCTTGCATGGCTTTTAGGATGGCTTCCCATGGGGATGAATAAAAAGCGTTTTTAATATCTAAAGTTAGAACTCTTATTTTATCTTTTAAACTGTTTGCTTCAACGATGTTTCTAAGAGTGTATACGACATCTGTCGCTCTTTGCGAGACCCGTATTGCCTCTGACTTAAACAATGTTTGTCCTTGAAGAATGTTCGTAATCAGTTGTCGAGTCTTTTTTCCAGAAGTTTGGTGGGACAGTCTAATATACCTAGTGGTCTGTATGAAGAGGAGGCGTTTAGAGGTTTGTTCCCTTTCCTTAGAAAGACTAATCGTGCCTTTTTCTAAATTTCTGGAAAATGCCTTTCTATGAGACATTTATTGTATGTATTCAGCAAGAATTTCGGTTGGCATTTTACGAAGCACTGAAGAACATCATTTGTTATGCTCTTAAGTCCTGGGGTGGAGTTCTACTTCATTGCTCGGATTGCGGTATTAAGTTCATCCTCCTTGAAAACTATTTCCATTGCTTCTTGAGGGCAGAGTGGTGGCCATTTATCTTGTCTTTGTATTGGGTGTTGTGGGAAAAGATCTATTCTAGTCTGAAAAACAAAGTATGGTCAAAACTTTATGAATGAATGAGACGTTCAAAGACATGTCTTCTTAATTGTGACGGAGTTACGTGAACTAAGTTGAAATGAATAGAGACTTTTGCATAATATATTATAAATACTCTTATGTAAAACAATTGGCGAGTAGTTTTGTTCTAGTTATTGTTGAAACACTCGAAACAGAGCACTTAAACACACAAAATATATTATTTGATACAATTTATTTACAATATGCTCTGGAAAAGCTTTGATGCTCGGTTTGATGTGTATATGATGTATAGTATTAAATCAGAATCAAAAATATTTTAGGTTACCTTAGACTGGTAGTCGTAATAGATATCAAATTAACACGAGTAATAGAACGATTAAAAATAAAATTCACGTCAGTCAATTGAGTATTTTATAGTTTATAATATACCTATAACTATTAACTACCATATTATCTTATTTCGTGTGAATATGTTATAATATCAATATAGTCCTTCATGGATTAAAAATTCGAAATAGACTGTACTTCAGTTCTTATAACAATAGGTATTAAAATATCCACTAACCACTTATTTTAGTGTATTATAACTTGTAATTTGTAATTACTATAATATTATGAAATATGCAGAATATAATGTATGTGTCAACATTTTTAAATATAATTTGATTTTTTTTATATTTAAAGATTATATTTTAATTGTATATATTCATATTTCATACATTATATATTTATCCCAAAAATATTGATTTTTTTTTTATTGAAAAGCTCCTTTAAAATTTAAATTACGGAAGAAAATAATTTATCACCAATATCTGCAAAAGCAAATCATTATTAAATTGTCAGTTAGTAAATAAACTGTAATTAAAACCTATGTACAAATATGTACTAGAAATGTAATAATGATAATATTAAATACTTAAATAAAATAAATATTCTGATGACTGACATTTAGTCATAAAAACTGTTTTAATATCTTAGAACTATTCAATATTTTTATAAAATACTCAAAACATTATTTCACGTGTACTATTTCTGTAATTGAATAGAATTCTAGGACGTTCCAATTAGGTAGGTATACGTCGTGCTAATTTTTAATAAAATAATTTATTATATACATATTGAAGTTACGGTACATTTGTAATATATACGCTCATTTAAACTAATAATTACAAAACTTATTTTATTTATTTTTTGGATTGATGTTTGGTGTGAATAGTGTTAAGTACATTTATTTACTATTTACTTTTAATTGATCAATGATCGATACCAAAAATCATCTAATTGTTTGATGTTTTATTATTTTAAGAAATAAATTATATTTTATATAAGCAAATAAGTAATATTATTTGCGTTGTTCTAAGCTTCGTTTATAGTCACGGGAAAATGAATCACGTGGCATTTTACGCATGTCCGACTTATTTCGACCAATAAAATTATTATTATATATATATTTACAAACCACGTGATCCACAACTGTTTTCTCAGTAAACGGGAGTTTTTATTCTTATTTTTTTTTTTTTTTATGAAACAAAGAAATGGTAAATGTTAACGCTAGTCACGGGTATACTGCGTGAATATATTTTACCGTTGATGGTAATTCAATAACTAAATGTAAATTAAAGTAGTAGTTCATTGGTTAGCTATATATAAATATATATATTTATCAAATCCGTACAAAAGAAGAAAAGGATTTATAAATAAAATACCCCGTGGTTTGTAATTTTGAGACCGAGACCGAGGTCTCGAGACCACATCTCAGAATAATAATAATAATAGTAACATAATTAATTTTGTAATATCGCGAATGTTCGATAACTCGCCGATGAATAATATTATTTCTTTCATATAAATGAAATCCAGTATCCACGACGACGCGGGTAGTGGTAATGTCAAATGAGCTGTTTTCATGTCTCGATGTCTTCAAAAGCCGAATTTAATCTATATTATTATATAGCATTTACGTTTTGTGTGCCTATTTATACACGAGATAAATTGAAATATTGATTACGTTGAAATATATGTATATAAGGGAATATAATGCACCTACCATTTGACGGTCGCATAAAGGATCAATCCTAACACTGTATATGTTCATAGGTAAATGCATAATATATTAGTATATATACATGTAGGTATAACTAAAATATATTTATTTTCATAGCAGCTTAAATCCACACAGCGTGCCATATGCAGTCACCAATATTGTTTGTTTGACATTCGGTAGTAATATAATAATATTATGTATTAAATTTAAAATACAGATCTTTCCGGTTGACGGTCGTGATACGTTTTCGGCGTCAATATAATAATATTATATCGTGTAAGTCGTATTTATTTAACTGTGCTTGCGACTTGGAAAAAAAAATACTATTTCTTAATTAATCTGAAATAGTAGGGGAGGTAATCTGATGACACATACAACATTTGCGTCCCTATACTTGAATAAAATACCAAATATTACCGCAAACCAACAAATATTTATTAACTTATTAATACATAGGTACTTTCAAAGTTTCAACCATAACCTCAATTTGTATTTGTGACATGTAAATGTATTAAAATAACAATATTTTTTGTCTAAATAGTTGCTAAAATCTGTCCTAAGTTCTAATTATAACAAAGAACATATAAAGACTAAGCTAGTACTGTAGGTGATGCCTGATCTTTCAGTGGAATTAATAAAATACAATTAACGGAAGTTTACAATTTTTATAAAATTTTAGACTTCATTGAATAAATTCTATAATTGAAAATACTTTACAGTCTTTTTATTTTTAGGACAGCATACTTCATCTGTGTGTATCAAATTATGCCATATATACAACGACCTCGCCATCTCCAGTCCAAGATGTAGGTAGCAAATATATATGTATTATAAACGACTTGATTTAAATCTCCGAAATCACATAATTTCTCTTATTGAAAGACTCACATCCATAAATATACCGACTAATCCGAAAAAAAAAACTAAAAGCAATGGTGTCGTGACCTACTTATTTAACCATAATTATGTACCCTTATTGTATGTAATAATATGATAATATAAATATCAAAAACATTCTATTCATGTCAAAGTTCCTCAACGGGATGTTTCTTCATTTTCTTATTTTTTTTTCTCTCATTACATTAATTTATTGTTTTAAATTAATTTGAAGAGATTGTGTAATAAAAAATATTTAAATTAAAAAAAAAAAGATTTATTTTATTGTCTATGATTACACGTATTGCGTTAATATACACGTATCATATTATATCAATACTTATATACTTTCAGTAAACATTTTTTTTATATAAAACAAGTATACCCAAATAAAAAAAAATATATATATGAACTTTGTTATTGGAACCTAAACCGTTTCATGCGTCATAATTTGAAAAAGTTTAAGAGTACACCAGAATATTTAAAAATGTAGTTGCGGTACTCGGTTAATCCCTGCGCCCCATCAAATCCGAGTACTATATTATAATCAGAATTTTAAAAACATTTTCAATATATTGTTATAGTGTACGAAAATTGTTCGTTTAAATTTTAATATTGTTTCAATTTATAGAAATGACTCTATAATACTTTTTATATGCAATTCAAGTATATAACTAAAAAACATCGTGTTTTTACCCTCCGGGCATTTTTTCCTATTTTATAATTGAAATATTGTATTTACTATTTACTGTTAAAGTATCAACCATTTTCCACGGAATGATATTATTTAATACTAAATACGGTGTTACGAACTCACAAATTCTTAGAAAATGTACTAGCATGATTAGAATGACACCCCAGGGTTATTGCCCAAACAATAACGTGTTGTTGTAACATAATAATTGGAAGTACAATTATACATAATATGTTATTACTTTTTTTTTTTTTTAATTAGCTTTTAGTACATGACTTTGTTACTACCTTTTATGTTACATATTGTTATAAATAAAATAAGTATTTATTTAAAAGTATTAATTGGCGTCGACGAATTCAATGTATCAAACAATGTGCCTTTTCTCTCGCGTATAATATATTATAATTAAAATGCAACTCAAATGCGAATTACGATCTAGCTATTTGCATTTTACGAAAGAAGCGTTCACCTATGGGAAAAAACAACAAGGTCCAAATGATAGGACCTCTGGACTCTGGTCTAGGAAAAGATGAACGGGGATACTATTTGTAAGGGAGTTCGCAGTACAGCATTTTCAAATGTACCATAACTAGCCATTGGGCGTTGAGTCCCAGGCACTTTCACCCTTCACGTCACACTATTGTACTATTACATTTTGAACTTTTGTTTTTTTTTTAAACATCAGTAACAAAGGTTATTAGTTTTTGATTGTAGATAGCATTAAATAAAGTTTGTTAAATAAAATAAACAATTTTAATAATCATAAATTCACAGTAAAGTTAATTAGATAAATACAATACGTACAGTATTATTATTATTTTTATTAGTTATTATCTTACAGTTATTAATATGAACTTGTGTTTTATTTATAAATCATTTATTTTATTTGAAACTGTTGGAAATTGCTTAAATCTATCACTCTACAATACAGTTCATTTCTGGATTACTGTCAGAGCCGCGTATAACAACGAGGCAATCCATTTAATGCAAGCCACTTTTTATTTCGGAAATATCTAATGTTTTTAAATAGATTTGTTTTACATAATTTCAAGTCGTTACAAAACAAAATTTTTGGAAAAAAATTATATTTTTGCTATTCTTTATCGTTATAATTTTTTAAGTTTGTTATTATTTAAAATGACAACATACATTTTTAATTTTATACTCCAAAGAAGAATATTATTTAAAGCAGCGATTCTCAACCTTTTTATATCCGCGTACCACCTACACAGTTTAAAAATTTTAGCGTATCACTACTGTTAATAATATCTTTTTTTTTTTTGCTCATCAAAAATGTATACGTTGTTTTAAATGATGTATGGAATTTTATTTTATTAGGAACTACAAAATTATGACAATATAAGAATTTAATACACAAAAAGAACCACACCTGCTCTTAGGTTTATACTCCATGCCGTCGATAAATTATAAGACCAGCTAATATCAAATATAGATTAAATAATATTTAATGTTAACAAAATGGTTCGTTCCAATTGTTTTTATAAAAGGAGATTTTCTTTGCGTATCACAGGTTGAAAAACGCTGATTTAGAGTATTTCGGTCTATAAAAATCAAATTTTAGACATGCTGTTTATTAGTTATAAGTATTTAAAGTTAAGATTGTCAGAGTGTAGTAGACCAAAGTTCAGCAGAATACTCCTCCATTCCAGAAGAGGAAGCTCATCTAAACTTTTAATACGCATACACACACACACATATATATATCTTATAAACTACTTGTCCAAAATGCGATTTTTATGCCGTACTCCAAAAAATACTTTGGAATAAGGAATTAAAAATGCATATCGTCATTAAAAAAAAATAAACAATTTAAAAAAACATATATTAATTTTTTTAGAAAAATACTGTTTTTTAACGATTAAAAAATAACATTTTGTATTATATAGTATTAAAAATGAGTGTCTTACGTTAAACGGATCATCCGGTATGCAGTATATTATTATATGCTGTGAACAGTGTTATCATTCGATATAGTGGCTGGAAAATAGATAGTTTAAGCTATAAAGTATGGCCACCGGGTAGTTTGAAAGTTGAAGGTAAAACAATCTTCCGGTAAGCGAATGACTCTGATTACTTTTTGAGTGGAAAAATAATTTTAAGTTTTTTTTATGAGGACTTAGCATTTAGCAATATACTAGCTATAGTCGTAGCAGTGTTTACGCACTATATCATGTTGAATAACTTATCCACATAGCTACGAATTTATTATAAATATCTAATTTCCTAATTACTACAATGATACAGATCATATACTATATTATACAATATATAAAATTACGCATTAATACATATACATGAGAATGTGTTTTTCAATATTTTGATAATTCGCTAAAAGTTTCAATTAGGATCGATATAAATTCTATTAATTAATGACATTCAACTAGATCACTATGATAATGATGTGTGTCTATTGTGAGATGAAAATATTTATATAACATTCTTAATAGGTACGTGTCCCTATATCGGTTATAGTATTATACTATTATGCTTATATGGTTCTATCATATTTGCAAAATTCTATCATATTTGTTCATATAATATTCAAGATTCAAAATGCATGTACAATATACATAATATATTTCAATATATGTTTCAGGAAATTAATACCTAATGAAAAATAACTGAATATCAGATTAAAAATAATGACGATAGAATTGTGTACAGTAATTTTATTATATTGTACTATTTATTAGTTATTATACATACTATGATACAAAAATATAGTAATAGTTTGAAAATATGTTTAGCCGTACAATGGTTTAAGCCAGGTAAAAATAATATCAATATCTTTTAATTTATATATTTTAACATCATGAATTATTAATTATTATAATATTTATAATATTAATAATAGTAGTTTTAAAAATACAATAGATACTATCATTGATTAATATTAGCTACTTTTTTAGAGCATTTTTGTTAGTTGTTATTTTTAGAGAATTTGTATCGGTCCCAAAATGTACTTTTTGACAAATCATCAAATGGTCACAAGTGCCTACCATAAATGTCTGAAATTACATTATTTTGTTATTAAAATATGTACGAGTGAAGTGTGAACATACTTTATCAAAAAGTATGAAATGATCAAATATTTAATCACACATAAACGTTATAACTTATAGGTTCTAAGTATTTTTAACAACATGTATTCACTCAATCACGTATATTAAATTTTTTTTCTTTACAAATAATTAGTCATGTATATGTACAAAGTCGTGAATTTTAAATACATGGCTAAAACCGTAGTCAGTACGTATAAGTCAGCACGTAATCGATGTGATGGGACAGAAATTCTTTTTTTTCGGGTTAAGAAATGGTAAACAATATTGTTGATATTTTTTTAGTACTCAAGTAAGTATAGTTGAACAGGGTCTTTTTATAATTAAATTGATGTACTTTTTTCAAACTGGATCTCCCCCTTTTGACAAACTATATATATATATATATGTATATAATAATATAAAGTCTTATGCATATATAGTGTATATACATTATACTGTATATATAATTATAATGATTGAAACCAAACATCACAGATCAATGAACTTTAAAATCAATCCACTTTGATTTATATTAATGCGTTTTAATAATAACTGTGAAAATAATTATTTTGTTGAATACAAAAAAAAATTATGCCAAATACAGGCAGATACTAATTAAAAACAAATAAGAGATCGAGAAAAAACAAAAAAATCAGGTTGTTAAATTTATGAAACATAAATGTTTAAAAAGTTATAATTAAAACAATGCTTGTAAAAATAAACAGTAAAAAGTTTATTCAAAAAAAAATATGAAACCAAATTAAAATTATACTTAATAATATGTTTATAAAATATAGCAGGTACCATTTATATCTATGTTTTTTTTTTTATAGTTTAGAATTTTTATTTATTTCAGAAAACTTTTTTTGTGTACAATGGTCTACTACTTTGGATATAGACATTCTCGCGGAGGGGGAATAGCAATGTAGGATATGGATATCGATATGGCCATATCTTATATAAGATCACTCTCGTGGATTTATTTTTGTAATCTTGAATAATAATGGTACGTTTGGAGAATTTTTCATTTAACTTACTTTTAATCACAAATATTTATATGTATTTTTTCATAATTAATGAACAATTTTTGATTTGTTATCTCAATTTATATTTTTTTATTGAGTATAATATGATGAAACTAAACTAAGTAATATCAATATGTGTGAAAGACTCAATCTTTAGATGTTGGAAAAATCAGAAGTTTAATTGATACAGATAGAGATGACTTAATTGATGCAAAATATAAAAACTATAGAAAATCTATTGTTCAACAACAAAATATATTTAAAAAGATTAAAAAAAAAAGAAGATTGATTTGGATAGGACATGCTTGTCGGAAACATGACTAACTGATCAGAAGGTAATTGAGAAAGAGTGGAAGACCCATTTAAGAGAAAAGAACTCTAGAAAGGCCCATTTATGGTGGAAGTACTGTGTAAAGAGGAGTAAAAAATTAGTGGAATTTATTAGAGGGAATGAAGGGAAAATTTATGGGATGAAGCATGGAAATAAATAATAGTATGTTTATTTAGTGATATGTTCTTATCTTTCTGAAGTCAAAGAAGAAGAAAATTTAACTTCATTTTAAAAAAACAGTCTTAATAAGTTAACACTATTGGTCCATTCAAAAAGAAATGGTTATTGATCTCAAAAAAGTTCTTGATGTCAAGTCTCAAAAATTAAAAAAAATATATATGTACATTTATAAATTAAAAATTCATTTTTTTTTAGTATGATGCATAGTAAAAATAATATATATTGAGATTTAATGTATATTATATTGTTATTGTATTGAGAAGGGTTGGGTACTACGACCACTCGGTTAACTTTGCAATCAAATTTTCTATACTCCTAAAAAGAAATCCTGAAAACAATACTGAATACTTTTGTAGTTTTGTATACTATAATCTCTCTAAAGACTAAAAATTAGTCACTTAAACTAGTTCTATTATTTAACGCATTAAGCTGATTTAGAAAAAAATTATAAGAATCAAAAAAAAGTATTAAAAAATTATTGTCAAATCAATATTTTGCATAACTAATGTATCTTTGCGAACTCATAGGAGATTCAGAGTTTTGATTATTTTTATACCGACGTATACGTAAATATCTCACGAAGTCCGAATACTATACTGTTACTGTTAAATGTAAACAAAATAATACATTTTTTATTCTAGTGCTTACGAAAAAGCAGTTCTTTTTCTACATTGTGTGTTACAACTTACAAACAAAAGTTTCTTTTTCTTTCTTTAGTTCCATTTTCGTATTTATTTTAAAATAATATGTGTGTGTGTGTGTGTGTGTGTGTGTGTGTGTGTGTGTTTTCTATCTGTAAACACGATAAGTAGTCGAAATTATGCTTCAATTTTCTTTAACTGTATCTTTTCTAATGAGAAAGTGAATATAGTTGGTACTTATGAGAAATTATTTTTGAAAATCCTAATAGTATTAAAAACATCGAAAAAAATAAAAAAAAAAAATAAAGAAAAACTGGAATTTTTACACAAAACTGGTTTATGACAAAAATGATTTTGTTTTTTTGACATAAAAAAAAAATGACTGTAAATACGTGAAATTTTCACCAGATGTTTGTATAATCATTTTTTATATACAATAAAATTTTCAATATATTTTGACTTTTTTTGAGCTATTTATAGGCATAATACATTTTTGATTATTTTTAAATTTATTTTTATTATCTTTGATAAAATATTATTTTTCAATCTGTTAAAAACTTGAAATTTTAATACAAGGTTCCCCTTAAGTTTTTATAATGCTATTTCAAAAATATGAAAAATGCATAGGCACAATTTTTTTTTTTGTAAGCATTTAAAGTTCAAAATTTAACCAAATTCATCAAAATCTCTAATGTTTGAAAATTATTTTGTAGTTAAAAATGTATAAAATGTTCAATTGTTATAGTTAAAGATTAAAAATTTAAAACAAGATTTTATGTAAGTAGTCTTCAATCAAAAATTTAAAAGATATATATTAATATGATTGTTTTTTTATAAATATTTTAAGCTAAAATTTTATCATTAAAATATCGAAAATTTGGAAATTATTTTGTTCTTAAAATTTATTAATAGTTCAATTCATATATCTAAGGGTTGCAAATTTAAAACAAAGTTACTCGTATGTAGTTAATTTTGTAACCAATAAATCTAAAAATATATTGAAGTTGAAATTTAGATGAAATTAGATATTTAAATGAAGAATAACAATGCTAATTATTTCGTTATATTTTAAAATATTTTTCGTGGATGCTTGAAACGTTTGAAGTATATTATCATATTTTATACATTCAATGACATTTTCAAATGCAATGTTTTCTACAAAAATTAATTCCACCTACTGTATTATTAATAGTAAAATGAATAATTTGAATAGCAATAATATTATAAAATATCCTTAGTTATGTAGACGGACATTCTATCTTTGCTCAAAATCATTTTTCGTATACAATTATTTTGTATCATTGAATTTAAATTTAACAAATCCATTACAATGACTTGACACTTACTGTACAGCAAAGCGATACCCACTGCTGACTTTTTTTTTATTATTTAATATATAAATTTAATTCAATACTCCCCCCAAAATTATTCAGCAACTGCAATTATAATGTTTAATTATAATGTGAAATATAGATTATATGAGTATATACCACGAAAATAAATAATAAGACGTTTTATATTTTAGTACCAAAAGTTTAAACGGATGAAAAAAAATTGATAGATTACACACTTTAATATTATTTCCCTTGTTTCAACAGAAGTTTTTAAACGTTTAACTTATGGGTAACCTTATCAAAACACAAAATGTGTGTAAGATAAATATTAATAATATTTAAACAAAAGTCAATTAAACTATTACAAAAATATGTACTTATATAAACATAATATAACTATAAAAAGTTCAAAATTAAACATGATTACGCGAGTTATTAGTTATTATGATGAAAATGCTCGCAGTTTAAAGAATTCAGTTGTAACAACCTGGTTCTAAATCGCATAAAAGATAATGTTATACTTATCTAATTAAAAATACACAAAAAATGACTGTATACATTTTATAATACGTAACAGCCGAGTACCTATTAAAAAATATACGTAAACATGCTACGAAATTTTATTTTAACCAACTGTCGTAATTTAATCATTTAAAATCGTGTAAACTGCAATATGCATTCAAAATGAAACATATAAGGAAATATATATTATCCAGATATGAAAAAAAAAAAACGAATCAATTCGAATCAATGGTTGTAACAAAAAACAATATACTGTACAGTAATATATAATCTCACTGAAAGATAAAAAAAAAATGTACTCGTCATGAAAATAAATAAATTCACTGACTGCGATTCAATATAATGTTACCTATTATCATATTACGAGTATAATACAATATAATTGTTGCAAACGGTTTTTTTTTATTTTTCATAAAAATTTCACCGGCGAGACCGTCCTGTCATGCCGACATAACGATAATACGCGAACGATATAGTACATTAATGCATATACTTAGTATAAAATATATAATATATTATTACAATAAATATAATAATATATAATGTGCACACGAGAATATAACATTAGGTGTATCGGATATATAGGTGTATTCAGAGCGCGGAGCGTATGGAATTTTTTTTTTTTAATTCGTCTTTTTTGTTTTTCTCTGAATTAACGGTTAACAATTCATTGATAAAAAAAAAAAAATCACGTTTGCATATTGTACTCGTATTATTATAAAAATAATAAAATACCAATACCCAACACTCGTGTTATATTGTACGCACAGATAAATTTTTCGAGTTTTAATAAATACAAATCACGCAACCGATGATAATACGACGTGTAGTACCTACTTATAGCTGGATATTATATTATTATTATTATTATTATTATTATACTACATACTCGTCTGAACCGTACCGGGAGCAAAAAATGAGAGAAAAAAAGGTGATAAAGAATCTCGACCTACAGCCAACGACGTGGAATGCTGCACGACATCCCGTATATAATGACCGCAATCGCGTATGAACCGAATGTAACGAGTATAATAATAATAGTTATAATAGTATGTGTACCATGATATAGTAATTCGCGTATAAGACACATTTCTCTGGATTTTGAAATACGAAAAAAAAAAAAAAACAGAATTTCATCCATTTTCAATTATGTTATCCCTCCATGGCAATTTTTCACGCTGGTCACGTTAATACCGTGAAGCTGGTTTCGAAAGAAGAAAGTATAACATAAGTACCTGCTGCTTATACCTGTATTATATACCTACCTCTCGATCGGTCTCCGGGCAGCATGTAGGTACTAAAACACTCGCCACTATCAATTTCTTCGTGTGTACCTACTACCTAATATTATTCACTACCTATTACTAATACTGTTACTACTACTACTACTACTACTACCATTGTCCATTACTACTACTGTTACTATTTACTACTACCATTATTATCATTTTACTGTTGCTACTATAATACGCATCGTCGTCGGAGACGGAGGTCGTCGTCGCTACCGCCAACACCAAAGCGCTAAAATGTCCGATTCGTCTTCGATTACAATGGTAAGCGAAATTCATAGATATTGTTTTCGTTTCTGTATTTTTTATGTAAATCCATCAAATTTAAAACCAGTATTCTTTTTTTTTTTTTTTTTTTTTTAAATTGTTCAATCTAGTTTTGCTAGTTCCAGCGTTTATTATCTATTATAATTTTTTTATCGAGTTTCTACTTATATGTATGCTTAAAAATGTTCATATTACCTATAATATACCGACGGGAACGGTATCCTATAAGTATAAAATAAGGAAAAAATGAATAGATAAAAGTACCTGTATAGATAGGTACTCAGTATTTTTGACAGTAGAATGTTTTCATTTACTCAATAGTTAAATAAACAATTATTTTTAAATAGTCTTATTATATAAACACTAAGAATATAAGTGGAATTTAAACTTTTATTTTTATCACTGAAGAGCATTCATTTACATTAATGTAGGTTCTTAATCGGTGTTATGTGGAACACATGTATTTTCGTGGACTTGGAATAAGTGTTCCGCCAAAATTTTGAAATCAGTAGTAAACAAAAATTAAATCATTAAATATACAAAGTATTCAATTTATAATTGTGATTTTTTTTTTAATACGCAATCTGTACCAGCAAGCACAATAAGAGTATGAGCTGCATAAAGAAAAAACCACTAAAAGAAAACTTGAAGATTTAATTGAAGAAGACACCCCTGACCCCTCATCGATGACAATTTCATCTTTTATTTATTTATTTTTATTTTATTATTATATTTTTTTTAAGGTATTGTTATCTAGCAGGTCTCTGCAGCACTATTTGTACTTAAGGTGACGAGGAGGGTGGCTAATGTTTTTAAATTTTTAATAAGTGAATTTGGATGAGTATTAAGATGTAGGTGAAGCCGTTTATAATAACTTTTGGTCTCTTTATTTATGGTTTTCATGTGTAGGTATTTATGTAAGGTGTGATTCAATATATATGGTGGGGAATTGGTAATTTTTCTCAGTGTAATATTTTGGAACCTCTGTAATTTATTTAGACATTTTTTTAAATTGTATTTATTAATTGTATTATTTTTTGGTGACTAATATGCTTTTTGTTATATATTATGCATTAATAATAAAATGTGTATAAATACTGTTTTTTTACGGCCTTGTTCCGCGAAAATCTTAAAAAATGGCAAGTGTCCTGTCATTCGAAAAAGGTTAAGAATCATTGATTTACGTAGAGACGTTAACGACGATTATCCAATTCGTAAATCTAACATTTTTTTACATAATTTTATCAATACAAACACCATTAACTGTAATTCTAAGCTATACAAAGTAAACTTTCATTATGGTAATTAATCTTTTTATTATTTCCATTAATCAGACGAATATAAAAAAAAAAGAATACTTTTACCGCTGGTGTTTAAAAATTGATACAACCTTTACGATCGTCGTTCATATTCAAAATAAAGTACCAACATTAAAAAAAAAACTTTCTTTATAAAAGTTTTACACACCTTAAAGGCACTGAAGAGGAAAATGTGAAAGATGATCCAAAAGATAATTTAAAAAAGTGTTGGAATACGAAAAACTGTATGTTATATATATTTATGAACATAAACGATAATAGATATTTATAAAAAAAACAACATTTTGCTTTCGGTTCAGTAAGTTGACAAGCTTTTTTTTCGTCACATTTATAGATTTGCTGTTGATTTTAAATCAGAATTTTCAGAAATGGGAAAAAAATCAAATATAATAGGTTTTGTAATACACGTTTTTCAATTTATTAACTTTTCACAGTATGTATATCTTGGGGATTGGACAGTATTTGTGTAAGTGGTTAAAGTATTCCATTTATCAAGTCATTGTGGCTTTGAATTCTTTCATGAAAAACCCGTTGTCACTGAAGCGTTTGCTACGTTTTTTTCATCACTAAATATATACAATATACATACCATCGATAATCAAAAACTGACGAAATATACGTTTATGTGTTAGGCGATTTTTATTTTGATTTTTTTTTCGAAATTCTACTTGTCAACAAATAGAAGACAATATTCTTACTATTTTAATTTAAAATTCTGTCGCAAGCGCAGTTGACATTTTCTAAAAACGATATAATTTTAAGCACATAGTAGTGAACAAAGTCGTGGGTACATAAATCAATGACACATTTAAATGAAATATAATCATAGCAAGATTTTAATGTAGTTTTTGAAAACAAAACATTCCTAAGAACTAGCACGTCGAAATAATAGTAAAAATCAATGAAATTTTTTTCAGCACCGCAAGTACGTTGACCCGTGGGACCTGGACCTGCGGGAGGTATCGTGGAGGCACTCTAGTGACACGACGGATTGTTCGGCCGACCACCAAGTAGTGTCACTGTCGTCGGCGGCCGGGCCGGTGTCCACGCGATCCGATTTCGTGTACGTGCCGGGTCCGACAAACAGCAACAAGTTCGGCACCGGTAGAACGAGAACTCGATCGGTAGCCCGGCACGATTGTTGCCAATGTTCACCGGGTCCATCGTCCCTGGCACTCGTCCTGCCCGATTCAAGTAAGCACATTATTGTTATTACGATTTCAGGCAACCGATTGACTATGGAACATTATTTGCATTTTTTTTTTTTTTTATTTCATTAAATGCTGTGAAATGTTTCATTGTATTTATGGTTCATTTTTTTACGCCATTTTCATACTTTTTAGTAAATTTTATAATTTTTTAATAGCTCTAATATTATATTGTCATTTTATGGTTTAAATAAACGATTTCATATTTTGATTTTTCTATAATGTAAAGAAAAAAAATATTAATTATTGGCGTAAAATATGTGTTTCTAATTTTTTATGTACATAAAATATATATTGTTCTGTCTGTTCACTTCTATTATCTAATACATTGATAAAGTATTTGTCACTTCTTATAACACACCAATATTTAATAAAATTTTTCCATAATTAAACATCTGTGTAGTTTATTGACCAACAAATATGGTCCATTTCAGCAATTATTTAGCTATGGTCCACGACCGCACGGTGAACTCTGAAACTCGTGAAGAGGGTCCATGGCTATCAAGTAAAGCTTTGAAAGTTATAATTCGATTCCACACAACTTATTTATGTGAAAGAGTCTTCTTTACTGTTGTTTATATTAAAAATAAGTTTTGAAACCACTTATAAAATATAGATGACAAACTACAATTAAAGTTTTCGAGTATTGATGTCGATGATTAAAAACCGATGTCTGAAATGAAACACAGAACTTTGCATTAAGGAATAAAATTCAAATTTGTAAAATAAATAAAAAAGTTAAATGTTAAATTTCCATATAATATTAACCTTCGAGCGGGCGCGCGGACGGTTTTTACAGCGCACATTTGAAAATAATCGCGCCGTGAATTAATAATAATAAACATGGAATGTGTATGTTTTAATATTCTCCTTATATGATTTATAATATTGTAGTATTGATTATGATAACATGAAATTTATTATGTAACAGTTAAGAAAAAAAAATTGAAAAGTAGATTTACGGTTTGAAAAAGTTTTTCATCAGGAGTCAACGTACTTCAAAATTTTAAGAACCGCTGTTCTATTCAAAACTCATCAGTCGATCGGAATTTTGTTCGAATTTTTTGTTTATTTTATAATATACATGATTTATTATGCTGTAATAGTATAGTGTATATTATTTGTTCATTTTTAAGTATCAACTATATACAGTTCTATCCATGTCATATACATTTCTTTACAGGGCACCGAGACAATTAATAATTGTACAATTTTATTTTGTTTACTTAAATTATAAATTTATACAATTCTGATTTTTAAAATATCTTAGTATCTACTATTTAAGACCATATTTCCAAATACTTTTTATATAATTTGTTACGGTGTTAATAAATGTCCTTATGTGAGTATATACAAACAAGCATGTATAACAAATTCATTGTGTTTATAGATTCACCGACCATATTGTGGTTCAAGAATAGGGTGAATTCTGAGTAGGGTATCTATAGTGTAGTAGAATTGATACTATATAATTTATTAAATTATATGTACCCAAACAATGATATTTCGTAATATTTATTATTTAATATTGAGACCTATGCATAGTCACGAGTCAAAGATAGTAAGTTTTTCTATTACTTCGTTGTTATTTTTTGCTTATACAAATTTAAAATATGGGATCTGTTTTTTATATTTAGGCTTATAAGGAAGGCAGTATTAGAGATAGGACATATAAACATTTGAAAAAAATGATTCCATTTGGTAACCTTTACTGATCGCATATTATAGATTTATGTAAATGCGATCAAAATTCACAAATGCGTGTGCGATACGACGATAAACGTTATCACAGTCATCTTATCCCGATAACAATGAAAATAAATTAGTATACACTATACAGTATGATTCACAAAGAATGCTTAACTCCATTTTTTGAAATTTAATAATGAATTTATTTGAATTCTGATTTTTGGAATTTTTAAACATATTATTTAAGACTTGATACATTATTTTTTTACAAAAATTATTCACTAAATAATTTACAGTTAAAATAGGAATTTTCGTTTGAAAAATTTTCGTATCTCCACAAGCCATTTCTTAAATAGTACAAAAAATTTCAAGAATTTGAAAATATGGTCTTATTTAAAATTTGGTATATTTAAAATGCCTATTAATCAGAGTTTGGATAACTGTATTTTTGAAGAAAATAGGGGTATGTATGATTTGTGAATCACCCTACATATCGCAATATTTACTCGATCTAACGGATGTCGATATCCCGAACATGGCCTGCAATCCTAATAACAGTGATGATATCGGAGACTACCCCAGATCCATCATTACGAATTACCTACAACATTTTTAATGCTTATAAATCGTCATTATTTGTCAAGGGTATATCAGAGAAAAAAAAACGTATCAAAGGTTGACACTTGTTCAAGTGGTCTGTACAGTTGTAAATATCGAATAGCATCCATGCGTTATATTGGTTTCGAATATAATAGATTTGCAAAGAGAAATCTTTGATGTAAAACGAGAATAATAAACAAAACAGATGAAGGATTTTTTTTAAATACCTACTCAATTTACCTAAGCTACAACCGTTCCATATTATATTTAACCGCACAAATTTCAATATTAAGCTACAAGTATCGTATTATACTTAATTGAAAAAACAAATACTTCACGAACTCAAAATGTTCGTGAATGATTCAAAATTTTTCTTTTGTTTCTTTCAAACTTTGAATTATGTACTAGAATTGACTGTGTTATGCATATTTCAATTCATAATGTCCCCTTGTGATTATTCTAGGTGAAAATCTATATGATTATTGGGAAGCTGGATGCAAACCACCACCGTACTGCAGGTACCCCGAGGTTAACAACCATTTCTACTCGGTCACTAGTGGTGGCGGATCTTCGAAAAAACAATGCCGTTTACTATACAACGTCTCCAGGCCAGAAGTCCGCCGGAACTCGCGTTACAACAGCGGGTAAATCCACAAGAATTTTCATTATTATTATTAATATATAAACATTATAAACGCATATATAAATTATGTTATATATTATATTTTCTGAACGTGTGCGCGTATTTTTACCTTCTGCAGTTCTGTTCATGTCGTTAAAGCTCACAGATTATTTTTTCATTAATTTTACCGTAATGCGTTTGGGAAAATTGTTATTTCTTTCACATAAATATTGCAATGTATTTGGGCGAGTATTATACAACGAGTTTGAATAAAAGTTTCTACACTGAATTAGTTAGTCAGTTAGTTGTTAGTCAATTTCATAATTAGAATATTTTAATATAAAAAACAAAAAAAGTAATTTAAAATTTTAGATGCTAATCTGAACGATGAATGTATTTGTATTACAATGATGTGTTTTTTTTGTGCTTGGCGTCATCTTTAGAGCTTTAGGAGTAGTAAAATTATTCAATCTTCAAGTTGTTACTGATAGTAAATTAAATCTAGTTGGTACTTAAGAAAAAAGGGGTCCAAAAGAAAAATTGACAGTACCTACTTCTAAAAATAATCGGGATAAACAAAAAAAAAGGTCGGAAAGTGAGTACCGTTCTGCTGTACAGTAGATATCGAGTGGATCACTTTCATGAATGTGTTAAATTTGTATTCAATGATATATATGAATTGTATACGAAAAACAATTCTGTGCAAAGACGGTCTGTCATAACTGAGTGGACCTATTTTAAGATATTATTGCTATTGAAATAATTGATTTTATTACTATTAATAATACAGTAGGTTGAATTTATTTTTACAGAAAACATGGAATTTGAAAAATTAATTAAGTGTATAAAATATAATAATATGCATTAAACGTTTCCTTCAAAAAATATTTTTATATTACAACGAAATAAATAACATTGTTATTCTTTATTTAAATATCTAATTTCCTCCAAATTTGAATTTAAAATGTCTATAAAAAATTATTTTTTTAATATATTTTTTGATTTTTTTGTTACAATATTAAATACTTTCGAAAAACTTTGTTTTATATTTTTAATTCTTAGCTATAAAAACTGATAGTTTTATATATTTTTAATTACTAAATAATTTGTGAATATTCGAGATGTTGATGAATTTGATAAAAATTTGAACTTTAAATGCTTATAAAAAAAAAGTGTGCATTTGTATCTTAAATATTTTTAAAACTATATTTAGAAAAACTTATGAAAAATATTGTTTTGAACTGTCAATCCTTAGCACAATAAACACTTTTATTGCCCTTAAACGTGGTGACAGACACAATAAACGAAAAACAACACACGTTATTGTAAAATCAATCCATTCCTTGATCCGCTCAGAATCTAAAAGAATTAAGGGAAAAAATGGGAATATTTACGCAATACACCTGTTTTCATCAAAATCCATTTTTTTTTTATAAAAAAAAATAAAGATAGGTACTTGAAATATTCACAAATATTTTAACTTTTTCTAGACAAGATATAGTTTGTAAAATTTGTTCAGGATTGGTCTTAAGCTTTTTTTTATATAGATGATCGATATTTTAAATTTTTTTGCTCTTTTTCAAAATATATTGATAATTATTAATAATTATTTGAAGTTTAAATTTTGACAGAGTTTGAAATAATTACGAAAATGCATAACATTTTTAATCTTACAGTTTGAACATTTAATAAAGATTCCTAGTCAATAGTTTTTACCAAAACATAAAAATAAAAAATATATTTATTCACATAATTTTTTTTATAGACATTTGAAGTTAAAATTTTTATAAAATTGGATATTTAAATAAAGAGTAGTTCCAAAAATATTATTCATAAGGACATGAAACTTTTCGTCACTACGTATATTAGTATATTATTTACTATAGATGCACTATAAAATATTCAATATATTTAGGTTAGTTTTAAGTTATTTATACCGTTCTATAGTAGGTCGGTATGGATTTTTATATTACTAACAGTTAGTTATAATTATATGAAATATTATTATAATAACTATTACTAAACATAATATGACATTGTACACCTATAATCTATATATTATGTGGTTGGTTTTTTGCAAAAACGAATTCAACCATTAATTATAAAATATAATAAATACTAGTTTTTAAACTCAAAGGTTCAACATACTGTATCACTATTATAATAATAAATTACTACTTAATAGCAATATAAATATATAGTAAAATATCCTTAGAAATATAAATAGGCTGATAAAAATTCATAACTCATAACCATTTTTCATATACGATGATTTCTCAATTATCGTTGAATTCAAATTCGTATTTCATTAACATATCTAAACGCAAACCACTCCATTAGGTTTATTATCTTAAGGTCACACTAATCAGTGGCTTTCGTATAGAGATGATATGTGGATATTGGATACTAATAGACATAACAGTACAACACTCATCCGTCTCCTCAGCAGCAAATTTTTTCAATATAATTTTAACGATAAATTAATAAAAACTATATTGATTGTGTTGACGTATGATATTAAATTATTTTATTTTATTATTATTTGGTATTTATAATTCGTAATTTGTGTTTGTTTCACTCGGTCTTGATAAAGACGCAATACGGGTCGATCCCGATAACAAATTAAATTATTATATCACCTATATTGTATTGTATGACTTTGAGTCAGTCGCGTATGATCGATGTAATCGGCACCGTCTCGCTGAATCTTAATTTATAAAAGAATAAAGTATATTTTGCAATGGAAATAAGGTGCATTACATTTTCTTCTTCAAAAAAAAAAAAACTAATTACTCCTATTCGAGAAACAAAATTAAAACAAACGTTACAGTCCGCAACAAATTGATTGATTGGCATTTGAATAAATTTTTGAAAGAGTTTCAATTATTTTTGAATAACCAATCATAAACGCGCTTAACACAGCTGCTAGTTGCTACCATCAATATTTCTCTAGAGTCTAGGCAGTAAATATGATGGATAAATGAAAAGTGATGCTGTAAAGCAAAAAGTCTAAAACGAAAATAAAGAGGATCGAGATTCATGCGTACGTGAAATTAGAGTATTAGACCGACACTCGTTATTCCTCTTCGGTGACCCGTGACGTATTTCGGGTGGGTTAAGGAAATAAAACATAAATATATTCTTAATATGCATTTATATATTATGTACATATTGTTATAATTCATAATACAAATTTATATGTGTACCGGAAAACGCAAGATGATCGTTTTGTTCCTTATATAAAAGGCTTCAACGTTTATACCTGATGTTACCTATGAGAATGTATATAATAAACATTCTGTAAAAGAGGTCATTAAAATATTTGAATTTTTTTTTTTTGTATCATTTATTTAATGTATGTACCAAATATTTTTCTACTAAATATAAACTGTAATAATGTATATTATACAAGCTATGATACTAATAAAGACATTTAACGAACGTTTTTTTTTTGTAAGGGGTTGATACATGTTAAAGGTCATTTCAAAGAAATAATTATAAAAACCAAAATTTATACTAATGGTCTTGAATCTGTAGCAATATGTTAGTTTTTGGCTGTTGCATAATAAATTGCAAGATAAAATGTATATCATACTATATTATCCGAGAAAGAACCATAATATTATATACTTCATTATCAATTAGTTATAGTATACACTAAAAATTAAAAAATTAAATTCTTATACGTGATATACATCAGCATTATAATAAGTATGTGTTGCATTTATAATAAATATTTCAAATTGTTTTTTATTTTGTTGTCACAAATATTCAAAAAACTTTTCTAAAAAATGAAAAAACAACAATACCAGTTTTAAAAATTGAAGATTGAAAAAACGAATTTTTTATATCGCACATATTGGTATAAAGTTATTATCCACCTCGTGTGCATATTTTGTATCTTGAGTATTCTTTTGGATTATTCCCCGCATAAAAATACTTTTTCGGTGAAAATATAAAAATAACGCGTATTCTTGCACTTTATATTTTCAATTTATTACAGGGTTTTCATCGAAACTGACCTTAGAAATATCGAATATATAAGAAAACCGAACAACTCGCTCAATATTTCCCAATTGATGCGTTACACTGCTTATATTTGACAATGCATTAGGAAATCAGTATCCCATATACGTATGTATATATATATATATATATACAATATACATAAATGGCCCGTCGTTCGTCTAAAAATAAAGACAATTTTTTATAATTTATTTTGATTTTTTCTGTATACGTATTCTCGGAAAACGCTACACTCGGGAGTCGGGACATTTGGTGGCTTTTGTGACGACAAGCGCTCGGGAATATTCCGAAAATATGACGTAAGCCTCCGTGCCCCGTGCCCCAATAACGTGAAGCGTCTCGACGTAGTTCCACGACGACAGGTGTCAGGTTGGTTGTACATCATCAACGCACCCGCAATTATATATAATATGTATATATTCAGTCGAGGTACGTACTTCGTCGGGAATCTACATTATATATATATTATTATTATTATTATTATTATATAGAACTAGAATCCGATCGAATCGCAAAAGTTACGACGGTGATTTTCGTAGACGCATATGCATATATTATGATATATTATTATGCGTTTTATTGCTTTTATATTTTCCGTATTATGGTTAGGTTAGTGGGATGCGCGATGTGTTTTGATCGATTATTTCGCCGACCGTACCAGGAAGAGAGAACGCTTAATAATCGGCTTATAAAATACTTTCGAGTCGCATGTTTATTTCGAGTACCTATAATCTATATACCGTCCCATAATTTATTATATAGGTAGACACAAGACACATAATATTATACGCACGTCCAGGAACATATTGTGTCACACGCATAATCATCGGGATGCGCATTGGCTGGTCCTCCAAACCTCCATCTCTACTGAACGCGATGTTTTTTTTTTTTTTTTCAAATAAAATACTTGCTTGAAAATCGCGTTTCTTAAAAACAGATTGACGCACATACACGTACACAACGTTCTACTTTTACACGGGACCATTTCGTACACTTAATTTCACTTTCCATTCCGTATCATAAAATATACGTCGTTTATATCATACGATAATATTTATTATTGTTTTTCCTTTTTTTTTTTTTTTGATGATGTTTGAAATAATATAATGTAATGTTCGACTACATTTCAAGAGTTTGGCTTCCGTACCACACTAAATATTATTTCTGTCCTTATTACGTAATCGCGCGGTTTCCGTAAAATACGATTTAGAAGATTATAATTATTATTTAGTTCGACGTCTGTTGACTTCATATTGAATGATGTCAATAATTGTTTATTCGAGTTATTGACTAAGTAGTAAATATTTAATTGTTGGTGGACAGTTGTGGTTGTGTTGTCAAATATTATATTGTTATTGTTCGACAGTGCTATCTTAAATACCAGTAATGGTTTTATCGTTGCAAAACCGATAAACATTTAATACACTTCTGAATTTGATCTGCGTGAAAATCAATTCGGCTGCAGCGTAACATAATGCCAAGCCACTCATTAAAACAGTAATTCAACCATGATTAAATTGTTATTTTTCATATACCTAATAATGTACCCAGTATGAGGTCAAATTTCTACACGGAACCGTTTTACAGTTCAAATTCTCAATATACGCCTAGCCATAATGGTATAGTTCATCTATACGGTTTATTAATGTGTGTATATCACAATCTTATTTATAGCGAGTATTGTATTATTCAGTTTCTCTTGCCGTCTAGTGAAATCGAAAACGAACAAAAAAAAATCTAAAAAAAAAAAAATTACTATTATGCCTTTTAACGTCGTAACCGGTGAATTGTCACATTAGTTATCATTATATTATTATAGCACGATACAATCTAAAAGCAGAATACTACCAAACAAATCGTACAATATAATGGAACTGTTATACACGTTGGTACTACATAATAGTATTATAATACTTTGATGACGCGTGTAGTTTGCAATATTATTGGGATCGGGCACCAGGGAAGGCTACAAGTTAACAACCGCTATTATGATATCACCCCTGATCGTTATAATGTAATTTTGACTGTGGCATATGAATTAAAAACCACAACCTTTGTTTCGCGTGTATAATTCAAATATTATTTTTTAGCCAAATGTCAAAATATTTTAATCGCAGACAAAATAAAAATTGATAGGGTTTTTTTTTTATCGAAAAAAACTACAAATATTGCATAATGTTCTACAAGTCGTTGTGCATGATGAAAAATAAAATGAGTCATGGGCTTATTATTTAATTACTTTCAGTTAAAATCAATTATTATGACGTGTATACATATACTTGAAGGCAATGCTGTGCATTATCTAGATCAAAATATTAATCTTTTCATCTATTTATTTAAATAAAACGGTTATCTGTGATAAATTATTTAGATATTTAAAATTTTTGTGACAAAATTTCAAATATACATTTATTTTTGAGAGAGTTGTTAACTTTTAATAGCTATTGCCTATAGTAAATTTATTTTATTTTATTTTCATATTCATTTATGTATATTTATTACGTGTGTTTTATTTTATTGTTATTTCGTAGATAGAATATTGTTCATTCGCTACAAACACCGATAGATAATCGTATTTAAAACACTCGTATATTTAAGAGTTTAAAAATTTAAACTTAAATATATATATTAGGTATATGTACTATAGGTTATTATAATAATATTTTTAGTAATACAATGAAACTTCCCCTAACAGACACCTCCAAATAGCGGTCGATTTTTTGGGAATAAATTACTGATTTTTTACAAACTGGACCCTCTGAATAGCGGACACAATTTCGGTGACCGAAAGTGTCGCGTATTTAAAGATTTCATTGCAAAGGTACTTTAAAAGTGCAAGTTTTGAATTATCTGTTTTTTATCTATTATATTATCTAGATAAAATTCCAATTAATTATCTGTTATCTTATGTAAATAATTATTGGTTTTTCTTTTGTATAACACTGCAGTTAAAAAATCTGATATAGAGAATAGTTTATATTACATGATAGTTCATAATTCAAAACATTTGTATTCGATAATATATTCACGAACATGTAAAATGTCAAACTGAAAATGTTGGATAGAGTATATTTTAAAAAGTCTTTGTTGTAAATAAAATAATTTGTCATACTAAATGTTTAGGTAGATTTTATAAAGACATGTCTAACAAAAATATTTAATAATTTATCTAGAATTTAGGCTAAGTTTGATAATTTGGAAACAAGTTTATAAAAAACTCTATATGTTAGTACTTGATTGAATAATAAAATGAACAAATCCATAATTGGCATTAATTATTTTAAACTTTAACCACAATTTACCAACATATAATAATAAACGGATTTATTCGTTCCCGTTTTTAAATAATTTTTTTCTATATTTTATGTACATAGTACACTATCAGTGTCTTCATTTATGACACTTCCTATATATTTTTTTAAGGCTTAATAAAAATAAAAATGTGCTAGTTGATCAGATATAGTAAACACATTTCATGAAACAACAAACATGACACGTTGACACATACAAGTGTATATTAATTATTGCAAGATAATCTTGAAAAAAAAACTATCAAATAAGTATAGTATAATATTATTAGTAGAGGTCGGATTTATATTATCTTAAAATCCTTAAAATATGATGTTTTTATGTTGCTTAAAGTAAGCAATATATTCTTTTAAAATACCAGATATATGATGTTTTATATTCTTAAATATGAAAAATATTCTTTTAATATTAAAAAAAAATTCAGTTTAAATTTATCATTTATTATTTTGGTTTACAATAAATGGATTTTAAATGCATTTAGTTTATTTCATTTTCAAAAAAATTAGTTTTAATAAAAATCAAATTATTTTTTACAGACTGTAGGTGTAACATGTTTTTACATTTTTCAATATTGACTGATGTTTTTTCTTCACTTAATTTGTCTATAACATTTTTTAAACCCTCAAAATTATTGCAATTAAATACAACGACTTCCAGCCAAGTTCCTCACCTAGTTAATACGGGTAAATACGAGTAAATAATTTTATACCTAGGTATATTAACTGCTACTAAGGCTAGACACAAATCTCTGTTAAAGTCATTTAAATTGTTTTCATTGGTAGTAGCTTTTGATAAAAATTATTGTTTTGATGAAGTATTTAATTTACATTCTAAACAATTTTGTAGACAGTTGTGTGTACATGTTGTGTTACCTGTGACTTTTTGGTGCACGGAATATTTTTGTCACATACTTGACAAAAAATTGTTGAACTATCTGTCTAAAAATCGTTTGTTGGTTATTGTATGACGAAATCTATTGAGCAAATAAACTTTTTAAACTGCTTGAAGTTTTCGGCATATTTGTATGTTATAGCAATACGAGTGGAATTACAATATATAAGCAATGATATATCGCACTCAAATATCAACACATGACGCGACGGACGACTGAATAGTCGTGACAGCTAACGAAATAACCGATGTGCTATCGCAATCCATAAGAAATATCTGATGATTAATTTTTATTAGAACCCAGAAATAAACCGTTTAGTGAATATTGTATATTTATCAAAATGCCGATATTACAAAAAATATTCTCAAATATTCTCTAACGTGTTGAATATCTTCTAATCCCTAAAATATGTTTTTTATGCAAAATACATTTTTTCCTGTGAATTCTGTGTTTCATGAAACGTAAAGATATTTTACTCCCATTTAATTGCATACACTAGAAATATATATGTAAAATCATAAAAATCTGACCTCTAATTATTAATATACTATTTTAACATAAAAAGTATAGTAAAAGATGTGCATCTTTATAATTCCCAATGTTTGTATATTTTTCATATTCAGTGTTTTAATAAAATACAACGTAATTTACGAAGATAAAACAAAAAAGACATAAATATATAACTTAAAAAAAAATTATATTAGTGGAATGTACAAATAATATAATCTTCCCTCAAAATACTTTGATTGTTGCGGGAAAATTGAAATAGCTTAGATTCCAAAAAAAAAAAAAATAAATAAAACGAGCAAGCTCGTATTGTGGAAATTAAAATAACACTATATACACTGAATTCAATTTATTTTTAATTAGATAAGGTGTAATTCATGTCAGAATGAGAAACATTTCATTATCGATTGGAAGCAATCGTTGAAAAAAAAAACCGCAGACACAGGCGTATATATAGTAATTGGACCGGATCCAATTTCTTAACCAAGTCATGGCTACTATCCCCTTTCCCCGCAATTCTCCGTCAAAATCGAGTATTTTTATTAAAATAAGAAAAAAATATTTTATACATACCTATTGCGTTTTGGTTAAACTTTATCGATTCGAAAACCATGTTTTTTTAGAAACATTTTTATTGTTTGCAGGAATAATAATTGCTGGCAGGTATACCTATCAAAATATTCGTGTATGTCCGGGGACTTTAAAGTAATAGTTCCGATGGCTGATGGGTAGTAGCAAAAACCAATATAATACTATCCCTCTATGAAAAAAAAAATCGCTCGTCAGATTGTTTTATATTTAGACACAATATAAGCATAGATTATATAAAACCAGATGGTGCACTCCCTACTCGGCCCATGTAATTCTCAAATATGTAAACAAATAAAAGCTACCTCAAATCAGTGACATCATGAATAGGGAAAATAAGTCTTTTTTAAAAACTATTGTTTATTAACTGCGCATCACTAACTTTTTTGTTTGATATGACCACGATTTAAGATAGTACTATCTTAAATTGTGATATGACGCCGTTATACTCGCACCAAATTCCTAATCTTTGTAAAATAATTTATTTATCCTATGTGGTCCTTCTGCATTCAGGTAGGTTTGTGTTATCAGTAAATCCAGAAGTGCACTATTTGGTTTTATATGATCTGTGATATGAGGATAATAATTATAGCGTTATTTGCGTTTCATAAAATATGGTTAAATGAAATATTTATGGAACACAATGATAAATAATAATAATAAAATATATTTATTAGGCTTCCCTTACTTGTTATAATATAATATAATATTACATTTATTTACGTGTTACGTCTGTGTTTAAATACAAGTGAAAATGTTATACAATTAAATAGGTAGGTAACTATTCGTGTGAAAATGAACAGACTACTACTACAAAGTAATGTTAGTAATTAAATAAACAATATATTTAAATAGAGTAAAAATAACTGTAAGCCCATATAACCCAATTGTGTCATGAAAACTCATTAATTTGTAACACGAAGAGGTGACGGCTTTAATAATTATTCGGAAAATTGTGATGTAAAAATTAGTATAATGACTATAATAAGTACAATAGTTGGGCATTTTGTTAAGTATATATTTTTTCAAACAAATGTTAACAAGCTACATTTTGATATATACCATTCAAAATAATATGTAAATGTAACAAATAAAATAATAATACAGTTCTTTTTCACAGATATACATATTATACGTATTATTAATGCTATTTTTGTGAAGTCTGTGGAAAAAAAATAACAATGAAAAAATAAACAATAACATTGAGTGCCCACCTACATCGAGCAGTATCTACAGTTCACGGTTGTTTTGTGTTTCACAAATATAAAATAAAATAATAATCGAAAAAACCTAACTACAGTCTACAACAACGAATTATAATGTAATATATTGATATTTAGTTATTATCAGATTCATTGTATTAAAAATACGTTATAAGGCGATACATTGTCGTCGACTTTTAATTACATGAAAATTATTAATAGTTTTCAGTGCTCTAAAATTATAAGCTATTTCTTATTATCTATGGTTATACTTAAAGGTTTACCTGTGTAAAGTCTTATTATCCATAAGCAAATCTGATACAAACTTTAAATTTTTGACTTTTGACTACACCAAATAAACTTTTATTTGGTAGGTATTTTTTTATATTATTATACTCAACCATAGACCACACGACAATAGTATTTTGATTTTTGTAATATTATTAATAGACTACGTAGTTTATAATATTTGCTTAGGATATATTTTCATTTTGTATATACATATTATATTATTGCAGTGACTTTTAAAATTTAAACTATTTTCTTAGATGTATGTGTTAATATTAAATTTACATAGTGCAAGTTCAATTCGTTTAAATTAAAATATCTATTCATATAATAACTAAATAATACAATACTAACAATATAATATATACTTTATTGTTGTACTCTTAGTTACGGGAGAACAGCACAACATAAAATAAACAAGCGTTATGAAACGATTTTAAAATATTATATATCTACTTATACTAGACAATGATTAATTTTTTTTTAATTTGCGAGAAGAATGGTAGTGTACTGTTAGTACAGTGTAAATTTTACATCGTTCAATATTATATTGACATTGACGTACCTATATTAGATAGGTAGACATGTTCAACTGTGGTCTACGGGATATAGCAATATTCTATACTTTCTACACGTATTTATTATATTATATTTCGGATGAAACTTTATAGAAGCTGTATTAAGTTTTATTAATAATTCCCAAAAACGTAATGTGCGCAATTTAATTTGAAACGCTCTAAAAAAAGTGCACAGCAACCGTTGGACAACCATATCACGCATCGTAGAAATTTAATTATGCTCTGATATAAGAATATATGCTCTGCTCTTGTCACCAGTGGTGTATTCAAAACTTTTATATGGGGGTTGGGGGGGGGGGATCAGTTTCAAACAAATTATCACGGAAAGAACATTAACCTAGGTATCTGCACATTAAAATAATAAAAAGGCCAATGGGGAGGGGATCTGACCCCAGACTGGCGTCGTGGGGGTCAGACCTCCCCTTTGTATACATCCCTGCTTGCCACAATGAACGCCGGTAAGTTTCGTTAATAGATTTTATAATGTATGTATTAATCATATTATTATTATGTAAATATAGGAACTAATAAACGCCACAGAACTCAAAATATTGTAAGACTTAAACTGTTTCTCTTCGGCTAAAAACAATCGTCACGTGTACCTGTAAGGCTGTAGCGTGCACTGTATACGCGTGTTCGTACGCATGTATCGTTCTACAGTATATAATATTATTAATGGTTATGTAATAAATATTTTACGCGTATCACAATCATAAGTCGTATGGCTCGCAATAAAAATATATAAAAGCATATAAATACCTACGCAATTTTATACTCATAACTATATTTTATATTTATATTTATTTTTTTTTTTTTATATTTGAGTAGCTATTACATCTACTAAGTGTCTACGTAAGTGTCTGACTATTGACTAAAAGCATGTACACCGCAATTTATTTCGAGATTGCCAAATTACAGATTATGTTGGAGTAACTCGCTACATCGGAATGGCCCTCAAATAATAAATTCACCTCACATTTTTATTGAATCCAACTTGGCTGTTGTATATAATATTGTTATTATTATTTATACGCCAAATGAACTTCACTTACGGTGGTCTACCGTATTAAAGGATTTAGTGTTCACTATGAGTTATTGTTAATAATTTATTTATTTATTTATTGTTAATATCGCTTTTTTCACACCAAAAACGAACCAGACACACTTGTGTGTTGCAAAAATTCAATATATATTTATGTTCGTTTGTATACTTCAACATTCTTTTAGGCTGCATTGCTCTGGGGGAAAACAGTATGTCTACCATCGCGAAAAAAATTTTAGTTAATATTTCTCCGTTAATATATTTTAATCATCATATATGAACTAGATATGGCGTACTGTAAAATTATAGTGATTATACTATACACTGGAGTACAGTTGTCATAAAATTATTTTATTTTATTTTTTTGTGTTTATAGAGGGATGAACCACTTGTTTTTACCGTGAATTTTTTAAGAAAAATAACGAACATTCGAGAAAATATCAAGGCCGACCACAGTAATGGTAGTACTATACTTATCGTTATGGTCTGGTAAATATCGCAGCCGTTGATGATATTAACTAACCGTTGTTTGCTGATAATCATCCATGTAGAAATCCCATATATATATATATGTGTGTGTGTGTGTGTGTGTGTGTGTGTGTGTGTGTGTTTGTATGTGAAAGAAAGTTTGTAAATCTTTTTTGAAATACCATTTTTATTAAAAATATTTCAACTGTAAAACCATTTTACCGGAAGTGAAAAAGCTATATCGAAAACTTTTTACATTACACACGTTAAACATTATTACTATTATATTCTAATGTTATATACATATAATGTCAACGAAATTATTAAAAACTTTTTGTAGAATTTTCTTGATTCTTTCAAGATAAAATTGGAGTACTTATACCAAAATAATTATCACGAAAAACGATTTTTCCTTTTTTTTTAGTATAATTAGGTATTTAACCAGGTTGTTTCTGATTACTAGATAAAAGCGCTATTTCACCAAAACTTGAAGAAAAGTGAATATATAATTTAATTACATCATGTATCTGGATCGGTACTCAACTGATTATTAATAATATAATAGGTAATTAATGTTTTAATGCATTTGAGACTTAAGCATTAAAATTAATATAATTTTAATTTAAGCCGACACGTTTTATAAAAAAGGTTTCAAAAAAATTTCATATTTTAGTTTTTTAGTTAATATTATTGCCACGGATTAAGATTCGCTAACATAAAAAAATTTTATCTAACTGTGTATGTGACATGAAGTTTTTTTTCATATTTGAACTTTGAACGACAATGACTATTGATTTCGTACATAATGAATAATGCAGTATGGAAAAATATACTCATTATACAAAACCTTATAACGGCGGAACTATTTTTTTTAAATCTTGTAAAAGCTAGAAATAACTAATGGATTTTATTAAAAATAAAATAAAGTTTGTTTGTAGAAAAATGATTTTATTTGTTTTTAACTTTTTTTAAAAATATTAATTGTTTTAATATGATCTAAAAATGTATTATGCACGCTTTATCGTTTTGTCTTTTATAATCGTACACGAATAAAATACTATAAGCTAATTATTGTAAAAGTATAATTAGTATACTTGTACTATATACACTTAATATAATACATTATCTACGGTTGAAAAAAAAGTAATTATAAATTAGGGTAAAATAATAAATTTTCTGGTAGGTAGTAGGTACTCAATATCTGTTGGCCACTATATTGTCTACGTAATTAATTTTGTTATTAATATATTTAATGTTATATTTTTCAGCGACATGGACTCTGCACTATGTCGAGCTTACGTGACTAATAGCGGAGAATACAATTCAGCTGAGAACGTGGTAACTAGTCAATTCCGCTACAACACTCTTGGCCATATGAAAATTGATTACTCTTCCAACTGGAACAACCTGGATAAATACATTTGTCAAGTTTAAGATATCAATAATTATAACTTAAAGCACTTACATATTATCGTCAATACAGAGCTGTCACAATTATTATTGGTGTATCAGTTATCTGTAGAGTATTATAATATTCAAACAGAATTGAGCTAGTGCATTATGTTTATACATTTATATTATTATTTGTATGACGTATTTATATGGCTCCAAAACGTATTTTACAAATTGTAACATAGATTAAATGTATACTATATTTAATCCACGATAAATGATCATAAAGTGCATCTGCTGTGATCAATGTCTGTAAATATATATGTATATGCATTACCTAATAATAGGTAATATAATAGATAAATAAAAAAATATATATAAAAAAAATCTAATATATAATAAGTATGCATTAATTTAGTTGATAGTATTTATTTTATTTTATCGCGGCCAGTTGGTAGTTCTGTAAATATTTTCTAATTTAAAAATGCCCAGTAATGGCATTTGAATTATTCCATCGTTTTTAATTAGTCAACCTTTGCGAGACACTGCAGTAGGTATTATATACATACATATATTATATTTGTTTCCTCTTTGATCCACAAAAACAATATAATATATTATCATACTGCTATATATTGAAATAAAGAAAAATAATATACTAATACTTTTAACTTAATTAATACATATTTAAACAGACACAAATTACATAAAAAAAAAAATAATCAATAAATATATTTCATGTAAAAAAATTTAAAATTTTCATTCGTCAGCATCAATATGATGAATTAAAAAAAGCTACAGTGATAAATATTATGCTGCAGAGCAAGTCAAAAACATTTTTTTTTTTTTTGTATTATTATTATTTAGAAAAAACCACAGCAACTATGATCATTGACCATCACAAAAATATATGATATTTAAAAGGTCACATTAAACTAATTATAATGAAACACGTTAGGATATACATTTGAGAGGAACGTCAGTAGATTTCCCGTGGCTGAAGGGTTCGAAACTAGTGACTTCGCTAGAATAGGTGAGATGGTAGTTTGACTTTTTAACAATAATTTTAATAGAAGATAAAATATAATTAAGATAAAATATGTATTTTAATTTAAAATTTTACAAATCCAGTTATTCATTAGTATTTTGATATTTACGTTTACCTATGTTATTCACAATGAAAGATTAAGATTGAAATATTGAAATAATTGTTTATGAAGTATGTAAATAACTGTGTTGAAGCAAACTGTTATATATTTTACTGTTACAAAATTATATATTATATTAAACAATTTCATCAGAAACAACTCAATTTACTGCGCAAAAAAAAAACAAATAAATTAAATTCAAAGTAAGCGTTAACGAAATCAAATACCAATATTTATAAATAAGAAGTAAGAACACAAAATATATTAACAAAAATCAAAATCATAGTAATACTAAAATTATTTTATTAAATTTAATATTGTGATTTCGGTAAAACTATTATCTACATAGGACTTTTACAGATATACAAGTCGTTTTTTTGGTCATTATTTAAAAAAAAAATCATACAAAATATACTCTATTAAGAAGCGAACTATAGACTTTATATTATCATAAAAACATGTAGAATATATATATTTATCGTAAAATGTATATTTTGGAATTCTAATTTACATTATTACAAGTAGCTTTTATTAATATACAAGTATACAATATTCGTTTTGATGTATGAAAGTGAGTGAAACATTTTAATCTCAAATTAATATTGTATAATATTAAGGACAAACATTTTAAATTTTAATAAATATATACTTAATATATATCTACTAACTAAGGTCATTCAAGAGTACACTTAGTTATGCTATTCCATATTGTTATGAAATAGTAATAATTAATAATGTTTTATATATATATATATATATATATATATACGCACAAGCAAAGTTAAAATTCCTAATCACTATTTAAACTTAATCTGATGGTAGATGGGATGTAATCATTGTTATTTTAGAAAACCGTCAGAACTTAATTTAATAATATAAACTTCAAAGAATAATAGTTATTGATTAATAAATTTAATTTGACTATTTGTGCAGTTATTCGAGCATACGATTTGATATTGAATATTTATGTGAAATATATTATTTTACATTAATAAATTGAAAATATTTGGGTTTTGAATTCGAGCAATTTTTATTAAATTTTCTATTTTAATCCCATTACTTTGATATGTTAAGTAGTACTAAACAGTGTATACCAACAAATAATAATATTTATGATATTCGTAAATAGGTTCAGTGGTATTTTTTATTTTCTGTAAAAGATGATTTTTCATTATTATTGTCAGTCATTGTCACATTTTACTCATTTTCGTGCAGAATATGCCGCTCACTAAGTATAATTCTAACTGTTCTAAATATCTAAAATACAAATCCTTCCACGTCTGTATCACGAATTCCGTTTGTTTCTTTTTAATTTAATATTAGTATACGGTATACCTCTAATATATATAATCGATCGTATAAATATCTATATTAATTTTCACATTGATGATTAAATCAAAACTAATTTAATATCAACTGCTATTGAAAAAAATGCCAAATCATGTCAAATCATTTTTTTTTTAAATATTTATATTAAAAAACTTAGTTACCTACTAAGTTACATGAATACATATAAATATCTATAATCAATTTTTGGTATTAATTAAACATAATATTATTACTAATATATCTGTGTAATAAAATAAGTGAATTTTTAGTGTTGATGAATTCAAAAATTTTAATTCAGTGTGTACCTACTGAACGAGTTTAGTTCAAACGAGCTACAACTAAGGAAGGCCCATTATGTCATATAAGAAAATGAAATCAAATTAAATTAAAAGTATATTAATCCCTCATTATCCGCGGGGGTTACGTTCCAGCAAAGTTGCACGGATAACATAACGAGACCATAAAACAATGTAAAAAGGGAGGTTATGCTTTATTTACATATGTATTTAGTTTTAAAAATCACAATAAGGTTAATATTTTTTACAATTACATATTTGATTGAACCGACCATTGAACAAATTAACGATATAAAAAAATAAAATAAGTCATAATGTAATGCTTATCTGTGCATACAGTACATATAAACATAGTTGTATAGTTATATCTAACGATATAACAACAATTATTTACAATTTTCTAAAATAAATTATCTACAGAGTTTGTATAATAACGATAAAATGTTATCACATTAATACAATTTTATCGCTGACTTAACCGTGGATAACTAGGGATTACTGCACCCACACATGTTGTGTTTATAAGTTAGCAACTGCTGGTATAGGTATTCATCAATTTCAGTGTAATGATAAATAATTTCATTAGTAAAATTATTTTGAGTAATAATCAATTAAAAAAAAAAAATATGCAAAATTTTACAAAAAACAAATATTAGCTTAAATTTATTCACTGTTTTCTTACACAGCGATCTGCATTAAATTTTTATCTATAAATAAGTATTTCATAAAACTTTCTTGCTTTCAAAACATCCTTAAAAAATTATATACATTGTTATAAAATCAAAATTAGTTGTACCACCGCTAGCTTAGTTTAAAATCTAAAATATTTAATTTAAATGGGTACTTTGGCTTTGGGACATAATGTTTTTTCTATATATTTTTGATCTTCTAAAAAACGTAATTTTATTATTAATCGAAATTTAGTAAATTTTAAATATATCATACTCGCATAATATAACAAATATCATATTTATTGTTAACTCTTATTATTTAATCAAATAGGAAATCGAGTTGTGAAATATTTATTGAAGTGATAAATCAATGTATGTATATTATTTATAATTTATGTATAATAAGCCATTATATGTTATTGTGTTCAACAAACCAACTTGTTTTATTTCTTACAACTTTTTTTAGTGCATGGCTAAATAATTTGTAATAATATGAAAATCTAAACTAACCTAACGTTTCAATAATTCAGTAAACTAAAAATAAAATATTTCACTCGTAGAACAAAATCGTCCAGTCAGTACCTATTATGACATTGTATTTATTTATTGATTTATGTTGTTAAGAAAAGACTATTAAAAAATAATATTATTTAATATTTTTTTTTTTTTATGTAGGTAGATACGTAAAATGATGCTACCGCCTACCAATATAAATATAGTTGTACACGCCTGACATCACTTGATATCATAAATTAATTTATTTGATCTCAACTAGACAATATTATTTTTATTAATGTATTCAATTTTAGGTCACGTATACATTTTAAGGTAGCAATAGAAACCTTGCATTTTGTAAAATAAAATGAATCGATAATCTAAATTTTTAATACTGCCGTATATATAAATAATATATAGTGTCTATAGATATACTTACTGTAATTATTTGAGCAAAAAAATACAGTTCTATCTAACTTCTTTTGAATCAACGCAGTATTTGTATAAGTACGTAATAATACATTATTCTGTATAAATTAAGACCAAAAAAATCGTGAACTCTAAATTTGTTGCTAAAATATATTATGCGTCTAAATATCGAAATATATCGACTAAGTAATTAAATTTAAAAATTAAAAATAACGTTACAATACAATAATACAAAATTATGCAATACCTACAAATTTAGCAAAAATTCGTCAACATCACGAAAATTTGCAAATTACTTAAAATATTTACATATCATAATGGGTCACAAAACGTAAAAAATAACTAAAATGGGTCGTGTGTCCGATAAGGTCGAAGACCACTGCTCTATATAGAATATATAATTATAATTAACGGCCAAAAAGTGATCGATTGTGGTTTAAATCAAAATCGCGGATTTCGTGCGCGTTAAATTCATCATACCGCCTGCAGCAGCACGAAAGTCCGTCATGTCTTGTTCGTTGTAGTGTTGTCTCGAGTGGATTACTGTCGCCGTGTGTGTCTCCGAGCTGCAGCCACTTGTCCGCTGTGGTTTTGCACCGGCGAACATTTACCTACGTTATACATATTATATACGTATCCAGAAGGTGTCTGAATATTAAACTATAAGTCCAACACACCGCAAAGTATTGTGTATAGACGACTGTACCAAGAACCTCACAGATCGAACGGTATGGCACAACGTGACCGGATGTCAAGTCGGACGCGCATAACAGCGTGTCAATATAATATTATTATAAAAGGTCCGGATTTCAATGTATTTGTATCTTTCTTCTGGAATGCGTGACACAATGCTTTCCAATATACAAATGTGTTTCAAGTACACACTATGATAACAACGAACTTCTTTGGGGGCATTTTTTAACTTATTTATTGTACATTATATAATATTGCGAAAAAATAAAAATTTAGTATATAATTACATACATTGTATTACACTAGGTAATCTGGTTCATAAATAAAATTAATTCAGAAATTGATCGTAATGTCATACGTTATGGCAATTAGCCGATTATATAAGATAGCTGATCATCTATATGCTTTCTTATCGTACAATAACATTTTTTCGGTTATGAGCGTGACCACACTGAATGTTGGTTGCCTTTAATCGCGGTGCATATTTTTGCGAATTTTTAGGTCATAAATTAATTTTTCAATAGGATATTTTTTGATATTTTCAGGGCATTTTAATCCGAGTTTTATTAATAATTATATTTTAACGTCTATGCCTATAAACGCGCTCCACATGCGACATGCGAAAGTTTTACACGAAACGGATGTCGATCTAAAATATTTTCCAAATAGGTTTCGACGATTGCAGCAGTAATTATCGTCACCAGGAGCGAACTTGCGACGGGTTCTCCGTTAACATATCCATTGTATAATACAGCAGAACGTGACCTACTTCATTAGATCTCGTTTGTTCCGTCAAGATAAACCTTTTTCTAAATTTTCCAGACATAAGTAATGTAGTCTTACGTGCATTTTTTTTATGGACGTTTGATGTTCTTTGTGCATAACTATTTATTCGATCAACGTGAAAAGTTACGGAAATTGCGCCCTTTTAAAGATAACAGTTTGAATAATATAAGTAGTAAAAACTCAATTTTGAAAAAAAAGTAACTTGTGAGTAGCTATTAGTTTAAAAGCCGGCTGTATAATAACCAGTGAAGACACAATATATAATATTGTCGTTGTCAATTCCATCGTACCATTTCCATCGAGGTATGGAAAATACACCATACGGTTAGTAGGTAATTTACGATATAATTACGCAATTTTCACTTCGCATTAGATTAAAATAGTAAGATTGTTTTAACCACGTAGGTACGGTCATGATAAAGTATATATATAGATATTTTATCATGGATACTGTATACAATATTTTTTGTATTGTAATTTGCATCACCGAATATAATTATGCCGTAGATATACGTCATTTATAAATATAAATTGAATTGGAAGTATCATAATATAATCCTTCCAATCCATCATCGTATATTAAAACCAAGCGATAAAAAAGACAAGCAGGAATTTAAACATTGTATCTACAACATATGTATTTGATTATAATATGTTTTAGTGTATCTACGTCGATGCGTAATAACTCTGATAACACGCGTTATACTCATTATTATTGTTTATTTATTTTTTCGATACTATATTTTTATTTTTTAGAACAAAGACTAATTTTATTATTTACTAAAATTGTTGACGCCTAGAGAAAACGAAAACACTTTAAAGTGCGATTTATTCTGCTGGTTTAGTCTGTAGCGCGTTAACATAATATATCTACATAAACGTACCAATAATGTTCCTATTATATATTTAAGAATAACTTTTATTTTAAAAAATCCCAAATAAATAATATGAGTACGTATTTACTTATGCGTAAAAATACATCCAGGTAAATATTATACACCAGGTTATAATATAATATATTGTATTATATAATTTATATAATATATATATATACTCTGATATTATTTACCTATTAACTTATAAACCCAACGAACTTTGTAGTCTCCGTAATTGTAATGGGTACGAATTGATGTCGGCGATGGGAGAACAGGAGAAAGTATTGACATCTGTCCAACATTCGTCAGTCGTTTTTTTTTTCCATTGAACTTTCAACAATAGCTGAAGATTGCATTGTAATTTTAGCCTGACAAATAAATCATAGAAAACGACCAACATTCATACCAGTCTGATCCCAACCTTTTTTTGATGGCCACCCATTTCCAGTCGGTAGTCATCCACTTGTGACGTTTTAAATTTCAATCATTTTTAGAAACATACTCGCAACAGTAGTACATTATTCTGAGATACTGCCTGTTTGATATTTTTACAATTTTTTTTCGTTTGACGTTTGGTACAATTTTATTTTATTTGGTATTGCAACCTGCAGGTATATCGATTGCACTGTCCATATACCACCTACGTCTATAACAACACCGTTCGTAATTTTATCATATTATTGTTTTTATATACTTTATGCATATATCACCTAATTTGCTTTTATTTATTAGAACTTTTCGGTATGCGTTTGACACACGCAAATATGTGTGTGTGTGTGAGAGAGAAAGAGAGAGAGAGAGAGAGAGTTTAATTTATCCCATGACGTTGAATACAATTATTATTTATTTTCATTGAAATTTGAAAGTATAGGTACCGTTGTAAACGTTATATCGTAATGGTAGGTATAATATACGTATTAATCAATTATTTTTTTAATCTTTTGTTTTACAATTCGCACAAACACATATTTTGATGTCAGCATAATATCACATATTATTATCCGTCTATTTATGTCAACTGAATTTATTCAAAATATAACAATCTCATTGTTTCGAAAGTTTTTTATCATTCACGAATAATTTATCAATCGCAACATTACCTACAACAATATAACCTACCAACAACAGTTTATATAACATTGGCTATTGATGTTGAGTGCTTGTCTCATTTCGTTCACCCAAATGCAAAATAGTTCTTATGGTTTTACTATTGTAATACATACTATTGTATATACTTATACAAAAAAAAATTGTAATTAAATTACCTTTACAAAACCATGGATTATATAACGTAATTAAATATTCTAATTCTATATTGTTCTATTTATAAAATATGTATAACATTAAAAAGCTATATATATATATATATATATATATCATAGTACATAAACAAATACACTGGGAATTGCCAACAGAATTTTATGGTTTTGTATCAATGTTGTTGAGAAACGTCTCGTATATTATACATTGTAAATACTTCAAACTTTATGTACAGCATCTATGTTAATTATATTAGTACATTATCCGTCTCAATTATACAGTAGTAAAATATGCTTTTACGATTTACGCGTCGCAGGTATTCTTTTGTAATAGGAGGTGACACATATATTATTTACGTAATTACGTGAAATAATATTTCGTTGACGAACGAAGAATACAAACCTCTGAAACATATGTCTGACAATAATTATAGTGCGTATAGGAGAGGCACTACAGCCTTAGAGGAAGGCACTTAGCTAAGTTTTGTTATTTTAATATTGTAATATTGTGTAGGTTGTTGTAGCTTGTAACGAATTGTTCAGAAGAAATCGTAATCATATTATTATATACGGAAGATATATTTTAGAAAAATGTAATTCATCTTTAACGATTTTATGAATCGTACATACAAAGTTTTAAAAAGATGCATTTTCCCTTCAGTTATTGATCTATACGCATAATTTGAAGGAAGCCCTCTTGGACTTCCGCCACATCAGCGCCCAAGTAGTTGTACAACAGCTAAACGCATACTTTTACATGACGTCACCACCGTGTAAAACTATAAGCTTAACCACAGTTTGATGAATCAATTTCAATTTTCATTGATTCCAAACCATTTCATCAGTTTTTTATATATAATATACGTATGGAATTACATGAAAAATGCGATAAGGTAGGTAAAAATATTGTCAAAAATTAAAAAAAAATAATGATACATATCATTAATTATTGTTTTATCTATTTGTTTGTTAAAACAAATAATTATTATTTAAATTTTTCTAATACATCATACCGTATTTACTAAAAGCGATACCTGAACGATAAATAAGACTTTTCTTTGATATAAAAAAAAAAAAAAAATGTATACAGGAAGATTAACCAAGCATGCCTCCAATTTTTTACTTAAATAATTAATTTATTCAAATTCTAAATTTTAGAATTTTTGTGTGGCGATAAAAACTTTCATTTTTCAAATAAAAACTCCCTTTTTAATTGTACATATATTATTTAAAAAATGATGTTTTTTAAAAATGTTGACGTACCTTAGTTAAAATTTTAATGAGTTGTTTCGCTTTTATCAGAATTTTTGTAATATTAATGATAAAAGTTCCTATAAAAATATAAAATATATGTAATATTGAATTTAGTATTTATTATACTTGGATTATTTTTACAAATTACAAATATTGATAGATCATAATAAAAAATCAATAATACAATTTTCAAATCTCTATATCTTCTAATAAACCTATTATATCCTTAGGCCTTAATACATAAAGTTAAATAACTCGAAAACTATTCGTTTCAATTTTGATTTTAATACGACAAAATTTTTGAAAAAAATATCTGCTTAATTTACGATAGATAAATGATTCTTATTTAAAAACAAAAGTTTGGATTTTTACAGGACACTAATTAAAAAGTATAAAACATTTAAAGAAATTGAAAATATCGTCTTTAAGTTTATTTAAAAACTTTAAAAATTAAATTGTTTATAACTGCATTACTGAAGAAAAAAAAAGAGTGGGCATGCTTGGTGAATTATTCTATATATTGTTTATATTCCTTTTAATTTTGTATCTTCTCTACCTAATACTGACGTATTTAATTAATTTTGTTTTAAGTTTATGAAAATGCAAGTAAACCGTTCTTTACTGTAAATAGTATATATTATAGTAGCGTTCTGACAAAGACGTTAGATCTATTTTTAAACGCGTTCTGCATAAATAACGACGTGGAAAATATTTCAAAGGATTTTTATAGGTATTAATATTTTACTGGATAATATTGTTATTTTTGTAACGTTTAAAATACTTAAAATAATTTTGTTATTACTTATTAGTTATTATTATCATAAAATAAAATAATGTCCTTAAATTATCTACCCGAAGCGCCGTCTTAAATTGAATACATTATAAACAAAATTGGAATAATAATATAATATTATTATGATACAGTTAAATATGAATAAGCCCTCAAAAAATTAAAGAACATTATTATAATAAAAAATATTTTATATATAACAAGCTTATGATATATATATATATAAACCTACTCGTCAATTTCCTCCACTTCATTAATCAGAATATATATTATTAACATAGCCAAGCGATATGATTTATCATATTTTATATTATTAGATGATAAATTATTTTGAAACCTGTCTTTTGAGTTTTTAACATAAGTCATTAAAACAATTTACAATTTTGACGACCCACTACTACGTTTGCTCATATTTTCAAAATACATGTGTATGCTTTTGAAGTTCGCAGAAGTGGCTCACGCATCTGAAAGAATTCCTTCGGGGCACGTCTATTGTTTTACAGTTTCTACAAAATTGTACATTTAATTGCAGGAAAAATGACTGTATTACTATCTAGAGCCATGAAAAAGATAAACTTTGAATCTTATATTTTAATTAGTTTTCAAATTGTAATGTTTTACGTTTTGCCACGCTTTTTTCTCGTGTAAAAGTGTATCTATATATAACCTTTTTAAAACTGCCAAAGGTGACATTACTTACAAAACATCGTTACTCCAATCGCTAAAGTTCTAATTTTTAATATGAGTTATGATATTTAAACTTTCAGAATATCATACGATTTAGATCTATTGATCTATTTGTCAAAAACAATACGTGTATAAAAAATTACAAAATAGACGCAGCATTTCTATTTAGTTGTCGTGTAACTCGTGGCAAACATAAAGTCTCTAATTACCATGTTTGTGTACACTTCTAATTAATTTTGTTAAGTTCACGAATAAAATATTATTTAAAAAATTTGAAAATTTCAAAAATAGTTTCCCTAAAGCTCTATAAATATAATAGGTAATGATGCACATATAATCCCACGCGGAAATGGTTCGGTATAATTTTACAATAATAATACGCAAATCACCAGCAAACAAAGGTATTCCTTATAATAGTGGCAATAATACCCAAACGATCCACTAAATCGGTAACACTTAAAGTTTTAACGAGGAGCAAACAGTCTATATGAAGAATGTCATCTTTAATAATAATTACGACCGTGCAACCATCTGGTATCCGGAATTAATATATTTATTGATAACTGTTCAATTGAACGTACACGTTTTTATTAAATTTTTGTTTTCTCTCGTGGATTTACATAATAGCATACTATTACACGATAACGTACCAGGTATGTTGACATAACACTAATTGGTTTTCTATCGATTTCTATTTTAATTAATGTTCGAACGTACTACTAACTTCAAAGACATCGCTAAACAATAGTTCTAACACAATGACATACAGGATGTAGCTACAGCCCGTCGATTTAAAAAAAAATGTAATAGTACCTACTTGCGCACGCGTGTGTGTATGTGGATTCGACGTAAAATTGATTATTTTATCGTATTTTAATCGAAATATAAACCGTGATATATGAAACTCGATTAAAATAACAACAATTAAAAATACGAGTACCTAATAAATACTGTAAAATATGTTGAATTGTGAAGACCGGAACTACATCGAATCAACCCCTTTTGTTGTAGGTAAGTGTGTGAGTTCAGTTTTTTCTACATCCTTGTTTAGTAAGTATTGAATGATTAATACCTAGCTCAATGAATTCACCATAGGTAGGTACTCAGCAAGACATTAGGATCAAGTACCAACTATTATACCATATGCGGTTAAAGTACGTAAATATAACTATATAAATATAATATATAGTTGAATTCATCAAGCATCCTCATGTCCATTTTTTCCTCAAATAATAAATTTATTCAAATTCTGATTACTAGAATTTTTAAGTGTATTAATGATTTTATTTTTATACTAATTTATACGAGTTCCATACTTCTATGAAGATACTAACTTCTTTTTTCGTTTGTGTTATTAAAGAAGATTTTATGAAACTCGTTATATTGATGGATTGCAATTGTAGATATTTTAGATAAATTAAGATTGTAATGAGTTTCTTTTTTTTTTTTATGAAAATAAAAATCTGAACGAGTAGTTTTGAGTTATTTAACTTGGTGTATACTAAGAATATTAGCTCCATAATAATAGGTTTAAAAGACGCGAGGACAATGCTAATTTGAAAATAAAGTAATTATTATTAATACATCGACATTTTATACCACGTAAAAATTGTCCGAGTATAATTATGAATACCTACTAAATTAAATATTATATTTGTATATTAGTTTTGTAAGATGATAGTATCTACTTATTATATACATTTGAATAACTTAAAATAATCTCGTTTGATTTAGATAAATCAATATTTAAAAAAAAAATCAACTTCTTAATAATTTACAGTAAAAAAAAAAAATGGTTCTTATATTTTGTAAAAAAAAGTTAATTCTAATATTTTTCTTCTCGAAGTGAAAAAAGAAAATATAGCATTCACATTTTACACGATTATTTACTATTTTCAGATTGCGAATCCTGCAGCTGCCTAGTAAATAGTAGCGTTCTATTATATTCTAATACAGAAGGTGTATGTTGAAATTTACGGAAAAATTATTGTACCTACGTGGTGGAATATTTGATTCATATATTTCGAAATACAGCAATCTTATTCTATTCCAGCCAAACGGTAGACCGCCGGAACATAGAGCAGAAATACTCGCTCAACATTGTTAGTGGACGAAAAAGTCTGATTTCAACACTTAAAACTCTTAACAATATATATATAACATATATATAAACACTGGTGTTTCGGATTTCCGCAAATATGTTTAATGTAAATAGTATTTATTTATTTATTGCCTGCGCCGGTTTACACGTCACGCGTGGCTTTTTTTCGATTCGTGAAAATATAACACTCAGTGTCTTATCAATAAGTATGTTTTACTCAACACGCAATAAACATTGTTTATCCATCTATAAACACACACGCACACGCCATCCATACATATTATGGTGGTACGTCGGTTTGTATAACACGTGAAGTTTAAAAATTGTTTACGTACCAAATGGACTTTCGATTTAATTTTAAATTCATCGCGCGTTTCGCCTGCTCCTGGCGGCGTATGTGCATTACGCTATTACATATGTATATAATATTTATTTATTACATTTTGTTATTAACGTCGTTAACCCAAAATACTCTGTTCTAAGTATCGTCGGCCGGCGGGTGTATAACATAATATTATATTAATATAATTACGCTGCTGCTGTGTGTTATACATTGCATTCGGAATCGCTTTTGACGCAAGTTAGTCTGCAGTTAATGCGTCAGACCGATGCGAGATTTCGCAGTAGGACAAATATAATTTTTTTTTTATTTAAGAATAAAGGTTTCGACTTATTGGTTATCAGTCTGTGTTTACAATATTCACATTATAATAGTGTTCAGTGTTATATATAACTTAAAATTAGAATAGCGTAAATAGTTTATACAACGGAATTGGTTATTTTCATTGAAATGTTTCAATGTTTTGGTAATGATTTCGATGGCTTTGAAGAAGAGGTGTATCAGATGGTAGTCAAAAAAAAGTCACCGTAAAAATAATTCACGGAAAAAAAAGTCAAATTAAAATAAACAAATTAAATTAAAGTACTAAATTATTATTTTTAAATTTTAACACAGTTGGTCATAATATTAACGTATTCAAATATTTAATTTTTAATTTTTAACACATTTAGTCATACTATATACGTATACAAAATTGTTAATACACAGGTTATGTTGTTATTTATTTTAAATTATGATGACATCATATTTAACGATGTCTTTATAACATTGTACAACATTTTTCATTAATATTGTGTAGTAATTAGTAATGTCAATTAGGTAATAAATGATAGACAAAAATATTAAACAATATATATATATATAGAGTGTGGTGCTACTGCAGTAAAATTAAAATGTAAAATACAAATGTCAAGTAATAATACACAAATAATAAAATAAAATAGATCAATAAAAATGTATTGTGTGCTACTACAGTTAAAAATTTTAGTAAGCTTATGTCTTTTTCTTTAATTTTCAAATAGCGATTTTTCAATATTTTTTGGTTTTTTTCATAATGTTGTAATTTTCTTTTAATGCTTAATAAACCTAGACTTTTCTGTGCTAACTTAGTTTCATCTGCAGTAATTTCTAACCTCATTTTGGTTATCAAAACTCAAATACTTGGACACTTGTAGCCGACCAGTCTCGAAAAACGGTTATTCCAACCTTCAGTTTGATTATTAGTACGATCGTTATCTGCTAAAGTCAAATCATGGCTATTTTTATTGGTCAAGACGAAATAGAGGTGGGCAATTTCTAAAACATAAATTAGTCTCTTAATTATCGAATTAAGCACGAAGAAATGCACACGTGACACGTGCAACCAATGTAACGGACATGTACAATCGAAAAGAATTCAATCCCGTCCACTGATAACGGACTATTATTTTTCGTGGTCTATATAATATATTATAATAAACAAATAATATTATACCTGCTGCAGCTCTAGAGCGATAAAACGTTCTCGCAGTATGCACCCTATTGCGTTACCAATACCTACACACCGCACACTGTCCTGCTGCGTATCCACTAATATAAAGTTTGTCGTGACACGACATAAAATGCTGCAGAGACTACGAACCTCATCAAGATTTTGTCAAGAATTCTCCTCGGAGTAAGCTACTGCGATATTTTAGGTATATTCAGCTGCACGTAGTCAGAATTTTATGTGGGAATTGTGTGATGCACTGTAGTGACCATTCGTATAAATTTACTATAATATTTTTGAATAATTCTACAATTAATTGGACGTAGGTACAAGTAGGCATATTAAGAAAACTAAATTATTCGTCAAGTCATAATCACTATTAGCTGCAGTATACGATATTTTTTGAATGTAGTATTTTTGAGAAAATAGAATTTTTTTTTTATTTAGTGCTATTGAAAAACAACAACAAGATGCAAGGTTTTAGAAGAAAACCATATCGCAGATTCACTTACAATCTATCCATCAGTTTTCCGTATCAGAATAAACAACTTCTATTCATAAAAAATAAAAATAAAAACGACATTTAATGAGAAACTCTCTCAGCACTCAGCATAATGTCATCTAATATATTGTATAGTTAAAGAAGAATTAAACAAAAATACTGTTCCTCATATAATGTTAGGTGTCTTATAACAGGATCCATGAGGTGCTTACTAAGAGCTTGAGGGTGCTGAAGCAATTCCAAGCAACCCTCCCTCCCTAATTAAGACTATGTTGAGAAATGTGAGGCCACCACCGCAATGGCGTGGTCGTTGCCGATGTAGTAATCCCCTCAATCCTCCGGGTGAGGAATCTTGGCCGATCTGGTATACTACTCCATGATTAAAAACATCATATTTTGGTCATTTGATTTTCATATTTATTTTTATTTTGTCAGAATTAATACACTAATATCTACGGTTGTAAAGATGATTGACGACTACCTTGGTGTTACTGTCGCAGCGGTGGTCTTTAGTGGTTAGCGATATAAATGTGAAATAGTATTATGCGATAAGAGGTGACTTAATTGCTGCATGTATGGGTTCGTCTTATCTTTTTGGACTCCACCAATATTACATATTACGACCTATACATATACCGATTGCAATATTTATACTACGAGGATAATCAGTCACATTGGTTACAATGTTATGGAATGAAAAGTTTGCATATACCTACTATAATAATTTCAATAATTTTATTTAATCGAAGGACTTTAAATTAAAGTAATGAAATTACATTTTAATTTTATATGAGGACCTCATAAATTGTATTAAATAATTAATAATGTATATATTATGAATTATGACACTTAGTATACATACTCATAAAAACTAAAAAAATATAATAACTGCAGTATCGTTGTATGCGCTTATATTGTAGTAGAATCATATTACTCTTATAATATTATTTCTTTTTTGTATTGTACGCCGTTTCATTCATACAAGATTTATAGAATAAAATATAATAATATGTACCGTTGTACATATATAATATGGCTATATAAACTACATAATGCATATTGGTCTGGCTATGACACGTACACGAATGTCACACGTATACATACATGCGTCTATATTATTTATTGTTTAAAATATGTATTGAGAGATAGACAATGCAATGGCAATGACAGTACAAATACAGGACACAAATACACATTAGACTATCTTTAACGGCATTAACCCGGGTGAGTCGGCTGCATAGATACAGAAGATAAATGAATACATACAACCCCCGTTCGTGCGATTAAACAATTTACATTACTATTATAAATACATAATACGGGCTGAATTTAGGTATGGGAAAAGAGCGCGGTTTAAAATTGACCTATTTTCCGAGATTTTTGAATCTATATAACATTGTCGTATATTCTAAACGAAGTAAATTTATTGCAGTCTACAGTTGAAAAAAAGGAGCAAGATCAAACGTTTCTATAAACCTCACAACAAACTGATTTTTTAACTTTTCTCATAAACATAATTATATACCAATAAATCGATTTCATGTATTGTATCCAGGCACGTACATACTGCAGATGGATGTTCGACCCACACATCCCTCCTACCATGTCCGCCGAAAGTTGTAAATTGTATACGACATTTATTGAGTTATTGTGGTATAAAATACAACTTTTGAAGAAAAAAAATGAAGTGACGTAATTTACCTATACCAATTACTGAAAAGTGAGAACTACTGCAACGAGTCGTTAACGGTTTATCATGGAGTAGTGTATTATATAGTCATCGATAAGATTTCTATTTCTATTATGATTTTAAAGTTATTTATAATTCGTATTCTACAGCCGGTCATACAACACATGTGCTCTCTACAATATCATTTTATAGCTCTCGATAGCATATACCTACTTCACGGCTGACGATACCAAGTAATATGATTCAATACCCATTTAATAACTTTACATAACGCATGCGCCTTCTATTCGTTGTCAACATGAATAAATTCTCATCGGGCAATCCACCCAAAAATAAAATTTCTCCATCTATTAAACTTCTCTCCTCCGACATATCTAAAATACAAAGCGCATCGTCTACACAAAAATATGGTAATTCATCAATATTTGATTATCAAACTCGTCTATCAACCACTCAGCACCAAACTCTCCGTCTAAGAGTACACACTGACTACTCTCTCTCTCTCTTTCGCTCTACCGATAACACACCAGTCTTTGCGCTATCGCAACTCAATTAACCCACACTAATGACTCTCAATCATAAATTGAACACCCAATTAAACTTTCCTCTATCTACACAAATACCAAAATGGACTTCTCTACGGTGAGCGCTACAGAAAACACTCCGAGTAGAGAGCAAGCGATAGTGTTCAATTCTATTGATGAAATATCTCAAATAGAATACATAATTCCATTGGTAAAATAGTCAAACCTACCAGCATTACCTTTGTGTCGCGAATTTCTAACCATCGTCTCTGTATATTTTTATCCAGTAAACACATTCTGGATAATTTAATACAACAAAATTAATCCATTAAAATTAATGAAAAAATAATCCAAATACGCAGACTAATTAACCCGGTTAAATGCATTGTTAGGTCTAATGTATGTCCGTCTATCCCCAACCGAGCAATATTAAACGTATTAAAACAAATAAATATAAACCCTACCTCGCAAATTAATCATTTAAAGCCTACATCAACATGGAAGACTACGAGCATATCATGAGTTTTCGTCGGTAAATTATCGCGAAGATTTTCCTAAACTGTTCAGCTTAATACTAATCACCCAAAACGACAATCAATTTAGAGTCTTCTTTACGGATGACAATTTGACTTGTTTCCTATGTAAGTTGTTGGTTACACATCCAATAACTGCAAAAAAAAAAAAATATGAAACAAATTCTTCAACTGAACCTATCATCAATTTAAATGTAGTCAATGCTCTCAAAAATGCCATAAAAATACAATCCTCACCTATAGAAAATGTTCTCTTCCCCCTCCTTCCAACTCAAAGTTTGACAAAAATCAGGAGCAGACAACTATAGACTGGACCTTAGAAATCGCTCCCGATACATCTCCCATATCTCTTTCATCTGACCACAATGAAGAACCCATATAAATTCTAACACAAAACGAAAGTTATAAAAGATTAATCTCCAACTTGTCGGTCTCAAAACCACCAGACTCTCCAAATTATCAATCTTCCCAAACACCAAGCTCAAAAAGGAAAAAAACAAAAAAAAAGCAAAAATTCATTTCCGATCAAATTCGTCTAACAGATCAGACAACTTAACTTTGGAAGAACGCAAAAAATCATTTGAAAAATTATTTACACTCTATAACAATTTACCTATTACATATCTCAAATTTATATATATACTAGAAAATTTCACCAATAAATCACTTAATATCCACTCACTCACCGAAGATGTAAATTTCCTAAATTGGCCACTGGTGAATGATTGATTATTAAAAAGTCGCCTAACTAAATTATTAAATCTTTTCTTCCAAGTCATATCCTCTCTATCAAGCTAAAATCATGCCTATATTATAATATACATAAACAACCATATTAAAGCTTTATTCTCAACCCATAAAAAACGCCGAATATATGATGAATATTCTCCAATGGAATATTAATGGGTTCTACTCAAAATTTGAAGAACTCCAATTACATATTAAAGATAATATTCCCACCATAATATGACTATAATAAATAAACACAAAAACAAACTCTCCTTATCCCATTACAACATCTATAAAAAAAATCGTAATATGTGTGACCGAGCGAATGACGGTGTAGCAATATTTGTAAGCTAAAAATACCTTAGTGAAGAAAAATATATAACCTCCGATCTAGAAGCCTTGCAATATCAATAACCTTATGTTATAACAAAATAATCATCTGCGATTTATACTCACCTAATCAAAAAAACTTCTCACTTACCGACATTGAAAACATCACTCATCAACTTCATTAACTATTCATAATAGTTGGTGACTTTAATAGTCACAGTTGAAACTAGGAATCATATAGAACCTATATAAGAGGTAAAATAATTGAAGAGCTCCTCACACAAGATAATCTAGTACTATTAAACACTAGACAACCCACCAGAATAAATCCCTCAAATGAATAATTTTCCTTTATCGACCTCTCTATTTTTAATACCTCCCTTGCACACAAACTCGAATGAGAAATCCTCTCATATATCTACAGCAGCGATTACATACTCATATGAATATCCATTACTTCCCCGTCAAATAAAAATGACGTATACTATCCTTCAAGATGAAATGTTGAAGAAGCTAATTGGAACCTTTTCAATTCATTGGTCGAAAACATTATAACAACACTCGAATCCCCTTCCGAAAAAAACATCAATGATGATGTAAAGTAATTCTCAAAACTTATTATTGATTCCGCCAAAATTTCCATAGAAATAGCCAACAACAAACCAATAAGATTTCGGGCTCCATGGTGGAACGAAGAAATCAAAATGTCTATTAAATTAAAAACAAATCCCTAAAACAATTCCAAAATACACATAATTCAGATAATTTCATAGTATTAAAACGACTTAGAGCGCGAGCTAGATTTCTAGTTAAACACAGTAAAGCTTACACATCCAGCTTAGACCACCAGATTGATCCTTCAGTAGTTTGGAATAAAATTAAATCCCTCAAAGGAACTAATCAACAAAGCAACTACTCGATAATTTAGAACTCTTATCGAACCAAAGGAAGTGATCAACTCCATTAAAAAATTTTTTCAAAAAAATTCAAGCAATTCCAACTATGACTATAATTTCCTGTCAAAGTGCCATCGGTACAACTCTCCACTAAACACAGTCGACCAAATGGTACTACAAAAACCCAAATCAACTCACAAATAACCATTGAAGAACTAGAAATCCTTATTCTCTCCTTATTCTCTTCAACAAACCCATAAAAATGCTAGAAACTTTTCATAACTTAGGCATGCGACTATCAATAGGGGTTTTTTAATGAAGTCCCATTAATAGTATATACAATATAGTAGGAATACCCCCTCTAACATTGAGATGGGTAGAGTAAAAATTCCTACTGTCAGCCACAATTTACAGAACTCTACAAGGAATCTCCATATCTTCCAAAAATATATTTTTATATTTACAAGATATATTCGATTTTGACCAAATTATACCCTCAGTCACCAGTATTCAACCACCATAATCTATTTCTTTAGATATTAATCTCAAACTCCATAAACTCCCAAAAAAAGATACAAATCCTAAACTATATCAAAACTATTTCAATGAAATCATAGCCCAAGGTCAACCACACACACACAGATATACACCAACGCATCTATAACTGATCAATGAGTAGGAGAAGCATTTATATGTTGCGACTCTGTAATTCAACTTAAACTATCGATAAATATTCAATTTACACAGCCAAATCCTTAACTATGCTAGAAGCAGTCAAGTATTTCACCCAATACTTTAACAACGAACGTTGTATTGTACTAATTGATTCAATAAGCGTAATAACAAGTCTTAAAAACATAATCAATCTCTCTAATACAGTAATGAATATTCAAAACACCTGCCACATTGCATGATCTGCTGGTAAACACATAACTTTTATGTGGATTCCCGGGCACAGCAACATGGCAAGTAATAAAAAGCCGATGAGGTTGCAAAACTCTCACACAGCTCACCTAAAGCCATTACTATTCCAGAATTCTCAAATACTGACGCAAAACAATTTATAAAAAATCACACCACCAAAGTGTGACAGCAACATTGGTCAAAACAGATGACTAAACTTAATGAAATCAAAATGTCAATACTCCCATGGCCTCCATCATTAGATTCCTCCAGAAGATAAAAAAGGAGTTATTAATCGTCTCAGAATAGGCCACTTACTCATCGCCATCTAATGATAAGAGACGATCCACTCAAATACCTTACCTGTGGGGCCCAACTAACTACAAAGCACATCCTCGCTGAAAATAGAAATCACAAAAAAATATCGAGAGAAAACTCTCTGCTCCACATATTTCTACGAAATTCTCAGTCTGGATTCTACTGCAATTGTTAATCTATTTATGTTTTTAAAAAAATTTAATTTGTATAAAGAAATTTAAACCTTTCTAATTTTAAGTCTATATGTATATATTTAAAATACTATGTTATAATATGTCACTGTCAGACCAATGGTCAGAACTGCCATGGTCTTTATATTTAATAAAAAAAAAATTTATTTATTTAGGTGCAAACAAATTTCATCATCCCTAATACAGTAACAGCTATACACTTTATATATTATTTTGTATTTTTATACCTGCAACAGTCACACCTCGCGCAGTATATGTTTTATACGTAATCCATTTCCGGTTGACTGCAACATCCTATACAACACACTGGCTGAGGGTTTTTTTTTCGCGACCCGTGGGATATCTCGAACATTATTATATGTAAATATACAGCAGACTGCGAACCATATACACATAATGGCGTATAACTGCGTTTTTATTATGCGCGTCCAATATTATACAGAATGATTCATTCGACATAATTTACTGCCCTAATTTCATTCGGTTGATTTGTGTGGTCTGATAAATAAATGCCTTAGTATATGGTTTGAAGTGAATAAAGTACACCTACAACTGTTATATTTTTCGATGGAAAATCTAAAATGTTTCTCCAGTAATTTTTTTTAGGTCTGATACTTTTTTTTTCAGTGGAAAAACACATTTTAATTTCATTCTCCGGAGCAGCGCGCCTCCGGTGTGTTAACTTTTCTATAGGAATCGCAATGTGTAAATACCGTACACCGAGTGAGTAGTATTCTTTTATAGTTTTATTTAGAAATATGTTTTAAAGCTAAGACGAGCGAGTGGAAGTGGCTAGGGTAGTACCCCAAACATTGGTGGTCCATCTTAATAACTGCAATGTTTGAAACCTTCCGAATTCAATAAGTAATTGTTTACCCACTGAAACATAAACAGTAATAGACAATTATTGTGCTTCGAAATAAGAAATATACATTTTATGAAAGACCCTATTTAAAAAAAAAATGTTTATCAAATACCTATTATGCTATACAGGTTATCATGATAATCCTCTCCGTAAACAAATAAGTGCAGTTTTAGCAGTTGAAATGGATCATCGTGTATACCAGCTACCCAAACTACCTGTTATCCGCAGGCGCACATCGTATCGGAAAAAATTTAAATATATTTTTAAAAAAACATACTCCACCGTAATAATTTATATTTTTATTATTCGTGTGATGGAATATTTTATTCGAAACGACCCGGGTATGAATCGCCTAAGTACCTGGGCCGTAGTCTGCAGGATTTTTGCTCAGTTGGCCGCAATATAATATTATTATATTAATACGATATGCGAAATATGACACAGATATCAATATTTAATTTAACAAATCGCATGACGACTGGATTACGGTGTAGGTAGATGTAGTTATCATTCTTCGGTGGTATTATTTTTAGTGTTTTGTAATTTCTGTTGCGATCGTATGATAATAAAATTATTTTCCCCATTCGTGTACGTTTTAACTATTTATTTACTTTTTTTTTTTTTAATTATAATATTAGTTTTTCATAGGTAGTCAAATTATTGTTATTATACAGCCACGATTATTGAACGAATAAAAATAAAACAACAGGACAATTTTAATGATAATAATAAATTATGATGTAACTTCTCGGTTGTAGGTAGGTTAGTCTTCGTGGATTAACATTTTATTATGTTTTATATAACGTTATGCATTATATTATTTATATATAATATATACATTATACATAGTACCTAAATAAACAGTGCACGTGTTCCTAACGATATATCACGTTGCGAATAATAATTACAAAACGCTGTGACGATAACGGCTTTTGTTTTGAATTAATTATTATACGTAAAACGTCATTTTATTGTACGCGCTGTATTAAATGTTATTATATTCGTTCAAACAAAATAAAAACAATACAGAAAACACGAAATACCGAAAGTTTGGTAGATACTGACCTACGCTACAATATATATTTGTATACAATTATTTATTACATAGGTAGGTAGGTATATTATACCCACACAGTATTAAGATTCAACATTTTTTGTTTTCTAGTTGTATAATATTATTATGCATAATATGCGTTTGAAAGGTCTATCCTTGCCGTATGAGCTTAGTGTATAAGCCGATAATTCGTGATAACGGGTACAATGACACGAATGGCATGCGTGGTCTGCATGCATTTATGATATCTAAATATGCCAACAGGTGTAGCGCAAGCAATGTAATGCGCAATAAATAAGTCTAAAGCTGTGAGCCAGTCAATACGATCATTTTATTTATAACGTCTAAACGCTTTTTGGATGAAACGAGTTAAATATCGCGTACAAAAATTGAAAAATATGCCATAGTTTTAGTAATAATTTTAACATTAGTATATAATTTGTAGCCACTAGCACTACGGCAGGCACACGAATTCGTGGGAGCGGGATAAGCCATTTAGCACCCTCTTTGGAAATGTTATATATTATGCATTTATTTATATAATAAATAGTTCATACGACCTAAATTTATACTGTAAATAAAATTATTAATATTGTTATCAAATCGTATATCTTAATGATTTTAGTATTATGTTCTAAAATTATAATTTAAATTTTTTTTGAAAAAAATTTTGTCTTCCCACAAATTCATATTTTTAGATCCACGCATGACCAAAAAAAAATATTTTCGGGAGCTAAACCGAAATTTAAGTGTGAGCCACCTTACAGCAAGCATATACAGCATACATATATGAGTTGAATAAAATAACACCCTCAGATTCACGAGCAATCTATTTATTTATTTAAGAATTAACGTTATTGCATTACATACAATTTGAGCACTTCTCGGAAATTAACAAATCATACTTCGAAACGTAAACACAATGTTATTACATTAAATCGGCCATATGATCAGATTTTTAAGCGGTGCGGTAATATAACTTTTATTCGGGGCCCGCGGGGAAACAAATAAATTATTACAACTATTTAAAATGCAATATGCAATGCCACGGTAAGTCAGATAATGACTTTTTAACGAAACACTCCAATTCACCCCGAAAATAAGTACTGCGTGATAAACTATCGGCAAGCGGCCCATATTATCATAGCACGCGTGTTGATATATCGGTATTTGGTTTATATTAATAAATATATATACCAAATATACTTAAAAATGTACACCATAATATAGACTATGGTGTACTAATTACTATCCACGGGACGACGTCAGTGATTATTTCAATAAAATAAACAACCTATGTATATCATGGATTTTTGTGGCGCATTACAATCAAAACATTTTACAAATGTATGTGGATAACTAAAATAGGACCAAATATTATATTAACGTTTAAGTTTTAACTTTTGTATCGTTTGTTGTACGAATTCATCATAGGTAATATTTTGGTCCACCCTCGAATACTGAAATGTAGCGTTGTGGTCGGTGGTCACGTGGGTGAAAAAAATAAAACCTGAAAATTGAATAAAAACAAGCGTGGAAATGCGGTCTGGCGTCGAGAACGAGCAGCGGCGGTACTCTTCATACGCGAGCATTACGTTCAGAAAAGTTCAACGAAAATTATAGACGCAATCTTTTTTTTAATTTACACAAGAACTCTGTATTTTTTTTTTTTATTTTAATTATAATTATTGATTAAAGTTCAAACTAACTATGTATAATTAATAAGGATATTTAATTTCGTCTCAAATTTTTTCGATAAAGTGGTTTTGTGTATTGAGTGGATCCTTGTGTTTTTCAATATTTATAACCCTGCGTTGAAATTTTTCATTCCTCTTTGACACTATTCCTGCTTTAGACTATTACGTTATTCTTCATTTCTTTTTTTTTTTTTGAAACTTTTCAGTTTGAACGTTCGGAATTGCTTCAAATTGTAGTAGATGTTGGTGTTCGAGTTTGTTTAATTGATTTTCTTTTATTTTTTCCGTCTGCGTGAATATTGTAGATTTGTATACATAGTGAAATCAAAAGAACCGTCAGTTGTAACCAACTAACAGTGTAATAACTTTTATTCTAATACATTTTTTTCACTCTAATAGATTGATTATCATGACTATTGTAACTTACATAGTTAAATATTATTTAAAATAAATAATAATATTAATATGAACAAAAGCCATTAAGTAGTTAGTTAATCACATTTGTCATGCAGTTATTTCTATAACACTCTGTATAGGTATTGTAATATATAATATATAAATATATTATAATGTGTTTAATATTAACATTCGATTAACGTTTCAGTTTAAAGCCTTTTTTTTTTTTTTTATCTACAAATGCATTTTAATTATTTGGTTATAAAGTACCTGTAGCACAAAAGGTCGTATTTTTATGTTTTTATTACATAAAATACGTATTTGCCAACTTTATTTCGACGTTACATAAATATTATTATTTGACTTTGAAGTAGGCGCATTTTGACAGTATACCAATATATATATATACACAATATACTCGTATTTTAATAAAAACCGACTTTGTTCGAGCCTCGCGTATATTCGTCAATTTCAGTATTTCACCAACCTACACGGAGCAAAATAAATATCGATACGCACCTGCTGAGTCCTCTTATTTTAGTATATTATACACAATGGCTACTACGTCTTTATAATATATATATATATATATATATATATATATATATATATGTATATGTATATTATTCACAGGGTGGTTCTTTTAACGTGATACATTCATTATTTTTAATCTGTTGAATAACAACTTATTAAGTAGGTGTACCTAGGTACATTTCTTATTTTATATTCATATAAGAAGAACGTTTTTTGGATCATTCTAATCAACCTATAGAATTGAATTTAAAACAAGTATTTAATTATCTAGTTTTAATATAAGTGTTTAAAATTTTGATGAGTAGAGTAGTGGAGTGATGCAGGGTGACAAGTTTACCCCGAAAAATGTTGATCCACCATCCACTACACTACTTATTAAAACTTTAAACACTTTTAAAAGTAACGAATTAATTAATACATCGTTTAAAATTCATAGAAATCCAAAATCTGCACTTTACAAATCATTGCGTTTCGAAATTTTAAATAAAAAAGATATAATATAATATATGATCTCATTGATAAAAGTAAAAAAAAAAAACTTGAGAAAAATTACAACGCAAAAACCTAACCTTTTTTCAACAGTTTGTTTATAGTAATGACTTCTTATAAAAATTGAAATATATTTTCAAAACTTTATTATGCTTTTTGAAATAATGAACGTGTCTCGCGTTAAATAAATCACCCGGTATACGCGTATACTGGAATATTTGCAACGACAACCGAGAGACTGTTATCATGTAATAATACAATTCAGCCAAAAGTACTCTACGTCGATGGCACTCGACTGCAGCAGCGTTCGAACTTCTTTCATTATGTGCTGAGAAAGTTTGATAATGCCTCGTACACTATTATTTGGTATACATACCTACGTGGTATTTATACATAGCAAGTTTTCAAACTTTGTAGACAGCCATTTTTGTTTTTGTGTGCGTGCGGGCGAATCTTTAACAGCTGTAACTTATGTGTATGATCTGAATAGTCATATAATGATATACAGAACCGGCGCTAGCAAATATTGATGTTAGAGAGGGGGGGGGCGTAATATAAATATACAAATTTGCCGACTACTTTCTAAAACAAAAAATTCTACAATACTAATATTACTCAATAAAACGCTCCTTCGCACGTGTTATTGTCTATCTGCCTTATTACATACGCGTAGTGTATAGCAAATGTTGCTTAAATCTTTCATAATAATCCATTTAATTATGTTATTTTAAAATTAGAGTAAATTGATCTATTATAAAATGTTAAGATAAAATTATTATCTGGGCATATTGGAAAGTTTTAATTTTGAAAAAAGTTATGAGCGTTTTAAAATTGTAATTTTTTTGTACATTTTCTAATGTTCATTACTTTCTTCGTATATAAAATATGAATAAAACCCTTTGGGATGCCCTAGACAATAATTTTAACTAATGATTGTTCACTAATTGTACATCAATTATTGATAAATTTATTCTAATTTTAAAAACAGAGTAAAATGGATTATAGCAGGTACTGAACGCAAAATTTGCCATGTTACGCGTGTGCACAACAGAGACAACATATGCTGGTGTAGTGTATTTTAACAGTTTATGGATATTTTAGGCATAGTTAAATTTATATATATAATAATATTATAAATATGTTACATGATACCTATGCATATTATATATAAATTCTACATTATATGCAATCAACTGCTGACCGATACAATAATATTACACACACACCATGTATAATATAATCAGTTCGACAGACACGACCAACAGGAGCGAACTCATCGATATCTATAAATATTAACGGCCATCTTAAAGAACAGTAAAGTACTTTTTAATATATAATAATTATTCTACAAGTAGATATAAAAACCAAACGTGTCTTTTATCTATCGATAAACGCCTCATACACAAGTGCTCTAATACCCAGCTATGGAAAACTTATCCATAAGGAATAGAAAACCTTTCTAGGATAATTAATGTCGTAACAAGGTTCCCCGACACCGTTACATATTTAGTGGACTCGCCGAAGCTTTGGACACTTATATGTACAGAGTTATCAATACAGGTAGATTCTGTTTGGTTTATATATCTCTGTGTTAGTAACGTAGATTATATATTAATATATTTTTTATCCTTATATGTGAAACAAAAATACGGTTTTGTGGCCATCGAAAGCCGTGCATTTTATTTTAAAAAAAAATAATTTTTTTTTTTACATATGCATAAATAATATTTGATTTTTTTTTCAAAAAATTAACTCGTTCATTTTAAACCACAGGTATAACGACGATAATAGTTTCAATAATATGCGCATGCAAAATAGCAACAAAAAAATAACTTATAGTAACCGAAATCAACGCCGTCAAAGTTAAAATAAGAATTTTAATGAAAACCCTCCAAAAACTGAAATAGTTTGCTATGATTACGAGTTACCGGGTCACATGCACTTGCAATGTACCATGTCAAAAAACTTCAAATGAAACACTTAACTGAGTGTATTTCTAACATTGAAAAAAAACCTAGGATACTACCAGAGTTAGTTTAAATTAAAGATAATAATAAAATTGACTTAACAAAAGAAAACATTATAAACTGTATAAGTGACAAAAATCATAACAATATTAACTATAAAATTGAAATACCAGGAAAAATAAATAACTATGAAATTCATTTTTTAATTGGCACAGGGACAAGTTTAACTGTTATCAATAATAATAATGTTTATAAAAATTGTACCGTTGCAAAAAGATATTAATCTTAAGGCTGCGAATAATACTAATATAAATATAGTCATAAAAATTGGAACAATAAAAATAAGACATGAATGTATAATTGTCGAAGGTATTTAATCGCGAATATTATTGGGAATGGATGTATTGACAAAATTAAAAGTAATAGTAAACAACATATTCATGCATTTGTTAAACGACTTGAAAAAGGGCCACAGGTACCAGGAGACGGTGATTGTGGTGCACATGCGTTAAGAATATGCTTAAAAAACTTAGGATTTTTTTCATCAAGTATAAATATTTTGAAATTAATAGATATTGAACAATATCAAATAGGATACTATTTAACTGACAAAGATCTTGCTTTTGTTTGTGACACATTAAATAAAAATTTCATAATAATCAACAAACATTTTACAACTAACAATGAAATAATAAATTCAACATTAGTATATTGGAAACCACACAGACAAACAATTAGAGTTTTTCATCAAAAAAATCACTGGCGTCCAGAAATGTTAACTAATAATTGTAACTTGAGTATTCACAATATTTACATATGTTATGAATTCCCGAAAATACCAAGCATAAAAAATAATATGATCCACAGAACGCCGAATGACGTATTTAAATATTTTTGTACTGATAGTAATAAATTATTGATTAACTTGGAAGAACTAAAAATACACAATTTGCAAAATCATAAAAACAATTTAAATTTTCCGATAATAAAATGTAACGAATGTGATATTGTTATGTTAGGATATAATGCAAATATGGATTTACACTGTAAAGATGAAATTCACATAAAAAATAACAAGTAGTATGTCGCAATTAATGCATATTCATATTCGTGGGTATGATACGGTAAAGACATAGGAAGTAGGCAAATTAAATATAAACTATTATGATACAAAAAAAATATATAAATGAATGTTTATCTTTCTGTCTGTCTTTTATGCATTCCCAAACCGTTCGACCGATTACGATTAAATTTTGGGTTAGAGATAGATTAGACCTCTAGAAAAAAGATGGGCTACTAAAAAAGGTAGAGGTCCAACCCAGGGAGGTGCCCACACAGGGCTTTTGAGATTTACGATGGAAATATTTGTTTATAAATGGTTGTTATCGGCAACCATGGTCGTTATTGGTTTGTATAATCTCTGTTTATTTATAAGGTTCTCAATGGTTACATATTTTATAACTATTATAATTAATAAAAATATATCATATACAATTTTTTGTAAATAAATTTATATAAAAAACAAATCTTTGGCACGGGCAACCGTCGCAATGTTTTTCATGTACCTACCTAATTTTGATTTCACTCACTTACACACCTCATAGGGGTTCGTAATCCATCGCAGGTGGATTACCTACCTAATAATTTACTGCTCACATATTGTCCGTGATCTAATGCAGTGGATTGCCTACCTAGGTGGGTTAGATGCATGTAAATCACTTCAGGTTAATCTTAACTTAATATTTGACTCAGACAACGCTGGACGGGATATCTAGTAATAATATGTTTTATAAAAATACAACAATTAAAATTATAAAAAAATTGTAGGTATTTTATAAATCAAATTTGAATCCGTCTTTCTTCCAATAAATAACGAACAAATTAATAAAAAATTGAACGAATTAATGAACGACGTCATGTAATTCACAGAACTGAAGAGCAATATTATTGTCAATTTTTACTGTAACTATAGCAGTGTAGTACGATGACAACAATAATTTAATATCGGAAACCACGATAACCACTTATATTCCAACGTAGGATTCGTGACAAAGCAGAAATATGTGGATTTTCTTACCTATTTATTTATAGCTTAGAAGTAAAGTCAGTAAACGATAGTTAAAATCAATGGTGGTTCTGGCATTACATTTTTAAGGAGGCAACAACTTTTACTTTAATACTTTTTTCAACTTTTACACTCGCAGCGTACCTATCGCACAGAATATAGAATAATAAAATTGAAATATTGAATAATCATAATAATATAAATAATAAACATGTCTGTTATTATACCTACAATTGCTATTGATAATAATAATACGGAATAATACGGAATATGGTGTGAACGAGAAGTCAACGAGTTGTCCAGACGTCTTCTCGCGGTCGAGGGAATAGCATAGTCCTTCGGAGAAGAGGTTGTCCCAGAGCCGTCCTTAGGATTTGCGAGGCTCGGGGCAAAAATAATTTTTGAAACCGATTTTTCTATTTCGAACGCGAGGTCCCAAATCTAAGCAAAAAGCGCGAGGCCCAGGTCCTGAGCCCTGCCCGCCCACCCCCAAAAACGGCCCTGGACTGCCTCCTACTATGTTGCACGCATTAATAAAATATTAGTATATGTTCACGTAATCTGATATAAGGCATTGTGGTTATACATATTATTATATTATTATGTGTTGTGTTCATGCGCTGAGCCGTTACTGATGGTTGTTCAATATATTTTTATGTCTTTTGGTTTTGATTTAAATGTCTCTGTGCAAAATTATTCTATTACTGTATTATATAAATAATTTTCCTATTTCGCTCGGGTTGGATTCAGGTGTAGAAATGTGATTCTACAAAGTCGGGTATTATGATCGATATCACTATTGATTGTGTGTTTTTATTTATTCTAATAAACTGGGGATACTTGGAAGAATGTCATGGGTTGTCTTATTAGTTATTAGATATCAATGTGGAAATTAAATATCGTTTATAATAATAATAATAATAATAATAATAATACTTCATATGACTGAATATTCAAAATGTATCAATGTGATAATTCTAATACCATGGTTTTTTTCATATGGTGCTATGTCCGGGAGTAGGTTCGAAGGCCTAGTCGGACGCCTATTTGGCAGAATTTCCGATTGGGCACTCATAGGTTTTTGCCATGCTCGATAAAACACACTAGATTGTTTAATTGTATTTTCCGTAAATCAAAAATATTTTCCATTAGAAATTCTCCAATCGTTACTAAATTTACTACCGGTGACAAATGTTTTTATAAGACACACGGCTGAACAAAGCGCTTTGTCTTTAAGTGTAAGGTTTTAAAACCTCATGGTAGTTTAGTACTTAAGAAGTGTTGTTTTAAATTCATTTAATGTCCGAACGTAGTAAGTTGTTTGTCAAACCGAAAAGCTAAGGTACTCGCTTTTGTACAGAACCATAACGCAAACATTTAAGACGGCTCATTGTGTAGGCAATTTAGTAGCATTCGTCGTGTGTAGTACACAAATCACTTGTCATACATAATACAATAGTTATATTATATTTTATAGTAATGATTAGTTTTAAATTACTCAATTAAGTGGCAACTGGCAAATTATCTAGTTAATTAATTAAAAAACATGTTATAAATATATAAAGAATGTTGCTTTAGATTATTTATTTCTCTGTATAGTGATAATAATTCTTTAACAATGAACAATAATTTAGTCACTGCTAGTAATATATAATTTATTATAAAAAAGTATTATTTATATTTTTTGGACGAATCAAATTTATAGTTTTCTAATATTCAAAATATCATTTGATGTATCCCTAAAAAAGTATCTTTATACATTATAATTAAACATTAAGTTATTTTTATTCATATTCATTTAATTTAACGCTGTCCAAAATTATAATATATTACCTAGGTATTACCCTTTATTATAATATAAGAATTATACATATTACCTATATAGCTATGTATATATTATATCATATACAACTCGATTAAAAGAGCAAGACTAAAAAATCTAGAGTCAATCTATACAAATTACAATATTTATAATAGTATTATAAATACACATATTAAGTTTTATACTTTAAGGACTAACAAATGTTATGTTTAGTGCAAATCTTTACATTTGAATTATCAACTACTATATATTTTGATGCAAGTTTTATATATTATATTATATTGACTCTTGTAGTCATATTATGCATTAATTTTACGGTACAGGTGGTTGCTGGTTAATTTTTTTTAATATTATATTATCATTACTTTTGATCTGTTGGGCCAGAAGGGTTATACCTATATCGTATTATACCTTATAAGAACAAGGATCCTATTGTTATACTATTTATAATTATTTAACACCAAAAATCATTTATAAATAATTTATTTGTTTATTATCTACTGAATCATTATAATCATAAATTTTGTTTCATTATTTATTAGTATGAGCGCACACAAACATATGTTTGTTGACTTATGCATAAAGGAGCATTCACAATGAAAAAATTGAGGGTGCTAAAGCCCCCTATTTTATCAGTTTAGTTTTGTGATCATAAAGAAAGTATAATTTAAAATATTAGAAAATTATCATTTTCTATCCCATAAACAGTAAATAGTAGATATACAAATGTAAATAAAAACAATAGACAATAATGACATTATGTATAATACGTATATATATTTTTTATATTTTTCAATATTATAAAGATGTATTTTTTGTTTCTATTTACTAATAATATTATTATATAGTTTCATAGTGAATATAAAATACTATAATTTTGGTCGATGATAAACATTTTCAATAGCAAAACAATATCACATAATATTTAATAATTAAATTAATAATAAAAATAATTTCATATAATCAGTTAAGGATTAAAGTATAGACGAATGCAATTTTATTTATATAAATATAATGAATATAATAAACAATTAGTTCAAAACTCATAAATAATAAAAAAAAAATAAAAATAAATAATTGTAAAAATAAATTAAGAAATGTGAGTTCTTTTATATTAATTAAAATTCATAAAATGCCAACGTTTCAATAACAAAACAACACTTATGAATGCAAATGGATATCAATATATCATAATTGAATTGATACTTAAATTGACTAAACTATAATAAGGTTATATTACAATGCAAAAATACCTATCTAATCCACAATAGTTTTTCAAACTAAATTTATAAGACAAGAACAACTATAAAATTATGTATATTTGATGATCCATAAATAATGATAAAAAATTGTCAGAATATTGGAACCAAGTACATTATTTTTTTTGTAGTTACATTAATAATTTCAAAGTCCAGAGCATTTATATTAAATCACACTTTTCATTATTATTTGACATTTGTATATATTTTTTATAGGGTGGTTTAAAAAAAAATAATAAAGATACATTTAATGTTTAATAAAATTTATGATTGACAATGTGGTATAATAAATCTAAACTAAGGATTTATTAATTATTTAGTTATTTAGATGAGCAATTATAATTAATAACTGGTTAAATACAATTGTTGATACAACAAATATTTGTTTTTACTATAAAAATTATTATAAATTAAAGTATAAATTAATTGCTTATAATATTGTAAAAAAATAAATATATATATATTAAAAAAAAATAACCTATAGATATATTATATTCAATTACTGTTATAATCAAATCTTAGAACACAAAAATTATTTCCTATAAAAGGAACTGATATGTTGGAAAATAATTTTAAGACAATTTTACTCATTCACCTGCTTACTTACATTAATTTTTTTAGCCTAGCTAAAAGATAATGTGATTACACATTTATTTAAACCACCCTTTCAAAAATATAACATGAACACTTATAAGACTTAAACAATATTTTTAAAACTAGAGCACAACTAATAAATTATAGTTAATAATATAATATAATAATATTAAAGTAACAAAAATTATAATATTATACAACATTTAAATACTTATTGGAATGTTACAATATCTCAGAACGTTTGTGAAATAGAATCGCTAACTATTACAATATACACTGTAAACAAATTAAAAATATGGATGGAATCTTTAGAAATTATAATAATACAAAATTTAAATATACCTAGTTGTTCGATTACAAAACACGTAATTGATTCATAATAGGCTAAAGGTTAAAATAGAAAAAAAATAATGATAGGCCATATAACAAGCATGAATAAATAAATAAACAAATTAAATTAAACAATTGGAAAGATGAAAAAATTGAATGTCAAATGTTTCAATGGAATATACAAATATAAATTTGGAAGGAATTTCAATTAAAAATAAACTGAAAAATAAAAAAAACAAGTTTGTTATTACTTTTATCATGTTTGTTGTTGCTGTTGAATTTCAATTTTTTCTACAGTCATGTCAGGATTCATTTCTGTAGCTTCTTGTATGGCATCAGCCAACGCTTTGTCATGATCAATTGGATCACCATCACTCTGTATAGTTATTTTTTGTTCAACTCTTGTCTCAACAACACCATCTTTTTCAGTTTTGTACTTAATAAAAAGAAAAAAATTATTTAAAAAAATATTGATCAAAATATGTTTATTTATATTTTGCTTACTGTTACAGTTTCAACGGTTCGTGTTTTGCTAGAAATGGCCTGTGTTGAGACAATTTCTCCTGTGAGTGTGTACGACTTATCATTAGCTGTGATGTTTATGTTATGTCTCTCTTCAGCAGAGTTTGAACCGGGTGTCACATGTTCAGCCTTAAACTCATTCTAAAAAAAAAAAAAAATAATTAACACAAAAAATAATCATTAAATATAAGTAGGAACTTCAATTTTAATTTAAATAAACAGTTTAATACCTGAAAATTGCTATTATAATATCCTAGCCCGCTGGACTCATCTAATGGGCCTTCAACGTCAATTGGCGTGCCTGAATCGTTTGAGCTAAGGCTTGAACTACTCGAAGCTCTACTTAGCTGGACATGCAATAATGTAGAACAAATAAAAAATGTTAAAAGCATGCTAAAATAATATATATACAAAAAATAAAATAGATCTTTTTTTATTCTTAATAAACAGTAATATTCATGCTATATAGTAAATTGCCTGTTATAAGAAATTTAAAACATTGATAGAACAAAAAAAAATACTTGACATACATATTTAATCTGAAATGCATTTACAAAATGACTGTTGCATAAAAATAAAAATAAAAATATGTAAAATTATAAATGAATAAAATTTTACCTCAACTTTTGATTCTGGTGCAAGAATTGTTGATGTAGATATGACTTCCTGTGTAACAGTTCGTTGTTCTTGACGAGTACCACTGGTCGTTGTTGTATGTGCTACAGTTTTTTCTTCTACCTAAATTCAATAAATAAACCAATTTAATACTATAACTCTTATAATTAAATAACTTCTCAACACAACAAATAAACAGGTGCTAATAATTAAATCTACTTCACAATACCTGACTGGTTTTAGAATTTTTTTCCAAATCCTGATGAGTAGTTGCTGTACGAGTAGTTACTGCTGTTGCTTTTACATACGGAGGCCTACCAGTAGCTGTGTCCAAACCTTCAGCCTAAGTATAAGCAAAACAAAAAAACCATGCAAAAGTAAAAAAAAAATTGTATGCCAAATTTATTTAACTACTATTACCTTATTATGCTGTGTTGATACAGTGATTTCACCAGACGTTAAATCTTCAACTTTTTCCTCAATATTTTGAGTAACGCCCTCCTTATCTTGAATCATTGTCTGTTTAGTAGTAGTTTTTACAATCAATGGTGCAGTACTAACTAGTGGTTTATCGTCTTCATAATTTTTCTTTTCATTTTCGATGAAGTCTGATGATTCTTTTTTAATGTCAACCTCGGTTTTATCTTTAGATCCTCTACCAAAAGAACCCAACTTGTCCATAGCTTTTTCTAATACTCCTTTACCACTGTCATGCTCTTTTGATTTTTTATTGAAACCACCTGATTTAGAATCAATTTTTTTCTTCTCAGTCTCAGTAGTAGTTTCAGCACTAGAAGAGACAACTTTTTTTTCCAATACAGTCTTAGTAAACGCAACTTCACCAGTGGGTTCTACTTTAGTCTTAAAATTAATTTTAGGTTCATTTTTAACCGATTCTTCTTTGTGAACAGCAGATTGTACATAATTAATTCCTGGTGTTCTAATACCATCGGCGGCCACTTTTTCCATGAACGTTTTTCTTTTTTCTGCTGCGGTTTCTGCAACTTTCTTAGCCTCTCCAGGTGCATAATTAAATGCTAGGCCCTGTGCTCTTTTACTAGGCGATGTTGGAATTTCAGAAATACTTTCTTTTGACTTTTCCATGTTATTTTCATAGGTAAAACCACCAACTGGTTTACGTTTTTTGGTAGTACTGTGTTCATCTTCTGTATAATTGTATGTTTTAGTAAAACTAGGTGACGTAGAAATAGCAGATACATTCACAGTAGTTTCAGCAATCGATCGATCAGCAAATGTAGTATTTGATGATAAATTGGAAGTAGTACTGTCAACCGTTTTGAGACTTGTTTTTGATTCTTTTTTTGGTTTTTTAAGATCTTTTTTAGATTTTAATTTGAACTTGTCTAAGCCTTTGGGGGTCTCAGATTCATCACTTATGTCAAGACTATTATCAGCTTTCAATTTGTCTTTAGATTTTTTAGATTTTAAACTAAAACTGCTAAAAATACCTCCAGAACTCTACAATAAAAACAAACCAAACAATACAGAAACTAAGATAATGCATACAAGTATACTACAAATAAGAATAGGGAACTTATAAAATAAAGTTACTAAATACTATACCATATTCACTCATGTTAAATCATAATCTATTTTTCTTTAAATTAAAAAACAAAAACATTAAAAATAAAATAATTTCCATCACAAAAGAATAAAATTAGAAACAGATTTCTATGTAATAAAATAAAAAATATTGTAAATGTGTCAAGTGAACAATCAAAAATATAAATCAAATCTTAATAAATATGTAGACAGTGAATGGTAAGAAGATAAAATATTCAAAAATAATATACCATTGATTATATTCATTATTATTTTAATAAAAGTGGATCAATCGCTCAGCATGAATAAAAATTATTTATATCTGGCATGTGATGTTTGATAATTATAAATCTTTGATTAATTATTAAAGTCATGTTTATTTTTTTTCAATTGTGTAATTAAAGTTTTTATATTATCTTCCAATTGTTAATTTATTGCTTAATAGTTAACAGAATACCTAAGTATGTGTAATTAAGAAGTATAAAACAAAAGATATGGAAAAAATTGGACTATATATAATATTATACTTAAACTTATTTAAATTATACACATTTTTCATCAAATTTAAAATATTTTATAATATTTAACAAAAATATTTTTTACATAATAATCTGTTCCTTAATAACAAATATCTAACACTAGAATTTACAAGTTGAAAATTAAAAAAACCCATGCTCACCTTAAGTTTAGATTTTTCACTATCTTTAGTAGAATCTGCTTTTGAAATATCTAAAGAGTTGATGCCTGAAATATCAGCACTTGTGTTTGTGTCATTTAAAGACAAGACTTCACGTTCTTTGGTTATAAAACTTGTAGTTTTTATGGAAGGAGAAGTTTCATGGTTTTCTTTTTCATCATCTTCATCAACACCAATACCACTAAATTCAAAATAGTATATTAAATACTATTGCCAATTATTAAGTAAAAAATAAACATGCATACTTTAAAACTTTAGAATCATCTTTGTCTTTTTTCTTCCTCATGAAATTAAATGATCCTGTTGGTAAAACAGCAATTCCTCCAATTGGTTTCTGAAAATAGGTAATAATATAATTATTATTTAGATTACATTAAAAATTAATAAGACACAAATATTTACTCAGTGTACATTCTACTATTGTTTTCTGTATATTTATTGATTATTTAATAATATGACAAAAAAGTTCAAATTATATTAAAATTAAGTACAATTTCGGAGGTCATATTTTTTGTATTCAAATTTAAATGTTATAAAATAATAATAATTTTTTATAAATACAACAATCAATTAAGTTGTTTTATAAATGATGATTATTGTTATAAAAGTGTTGGTCTGTAATATAAGTAATATTTGAAGTTATTATAAAATTCAGTAAAAAGAAATGTATGTATTATTTAAAATATATTGGTAATCTCCAAAAGCAATAAATACCATCTCTATAAAGTATAAGCCACATTATCATAAATAATAGTATTCATTTAAGGATAAACCTGTAATATTTAAGTAATAAAATGAAATAAAATAATAAATAATCTTTACTTTTATTTTTTATCATTAGTGTAAATATAATATTTATATCTCTATTTTAATAATTTATCAACCAATTAGTTGATAAAGTTATATATTAAGTTATTTAGTTGCTTACTATTTAGATTGTGTAAAATCATTTATTATAAATTAACTAAAGGATAATAGGTAACTGTAATGATTTATGGTCAAAATTAATTTATTGTATTTATTGTAAGAGTGTATACATTAATATATGTATAGTAATAATATCTAAATACCCAACAATGAAATTGTCAGTAATATAATAAAAATATTAAAATGGAAAACAACAATAATATTTTTTATTTTTTTTAATATTATATTAAGGTTTAGTACTTCTTGCACTAAAATGCTTAAAATATGCAATTAAATATTATTTATAGCAATCAAAAATAGCAATTCATGCACCCTTTAAAATAAAGAAAACCATTGTACATTTTTAATAATAGACAAATAAAAAGAAAATTCAATGACATGTTCACAAAATGTAAACATTTTTGTAAACATAAATAAAATTTAAAATTAGTTTATTTTCTAATATGTGCGAAATTATTGAAAAGTTGACCTTGGGGTAAGTCAATTCTATTAAAAATAAAATAAATTTTAATCAAGAAGATTTAAAAAGGTCTATGGTGTGATAAATACTCTCAAGATCAACTAATCATTAAATAATATACTATTATGAGTGCAAATATTTCTGAAAAGTCATCAAACTATATACCTTTGACTTATGAATGTCTGAGCTGCTCCGTTCAGCTTCGTAATTGCCTTCCTCTGTTACAGAGCTGTCATGAGAACTTATGCTCACTTTTTCTTTAAGCTATTATTAGTGCCCAATAACAGAAGTTAATTTAAAAATAATATGTAATGAAATTATAATTTTCCAAATGAAGTATTTAATTGTTGAAACTTATTTAGTATCTTATTTTTATAATGATTTTTAAAATTAATATTTAACTAATACCTTTCGTTTATCATTTTTGTTTAACTTTCCACCTTTACCACTGTTGTTTTCTATGTCAGAAACACGATCAGGAGGATGAGACATTGTATGTCTTTTAGACTCAGGTTCCATTCCAAAATCTTCTCCCAAATGTCTGGTACCTCCTAGAGCTTTAAGTTAGAATATTTAATTCATTAAAATATATTATATAGGCAACAACATAAATACAATTCCTTACTATCCATGCTTCTAGAAGTTAATGTTCTCCCACTTAAGCTTCTTTGGAATTTTGGTGCAGGTCTTTCAATTGGCGTTTTTTTAGATTCATAATGAGTACGACCAGAATAACGGAATCTTGAACCCAAACGAGGAAATAACCCAAGTTTTTGTGTTGGTTCAGGGGTCATCAGTCTAATACATGTTTAATATAAACTAAATTATTTTTAATTTTTTTATAAATTAAATTAATAAAAGTACAGACCTAAAGAATGTATGATGTTCAACACAAGTTTTCCAAAGTTTTTTAGCAAGTCTATGGTTGGGCAATTTAAAACCAACAGTAGCCTCTTGCTGTTCAAATTCACCTGGGCGAATTTTAATGTAGTAGTGATTTCGCTTGTAAGAAATTTTTAATATTTTAGGCCATGCAAAACGATTAATGCGAAGACGATCCCTATGAACAAGCAAACCAGAGGAACATACTCCCAACATTATATCTACACCTTCAGAATCTTTAGCTGGATGCAAGTCCACACCATACATAGCCAATTTTTTGGCATTGTTCAAATAATTTAACTCTGCTTCTGCTGGTGTTTGACCCCTAATTTATAAAATTTAAAAATAGTTAATAATTTGTTTTAAAGTTAATTAACTTGGGATAACCTTACTTGTGCGTTCTATGAAGTTCCATAACTTTTTCTTCAAGTTCTTGTGATTGATTTGGAGCAAACTTAAACTCTTTCAAATAACTTGTGTTATTTTTGTGTTCATCAATATCGTAATCTCCCAATTCAGACTGTACTAAATATGAACCCAAAAGTGCATGGGTGACAAAAGAACAAGGTAACCTAGTAAAGAATTCATTTTTAAATATTTATAATAACAGACATTATTAATAACAAATATACATACTTTCCATTGAGAATATCGTTTCTAATTTGTAAACATAGTTGATAACGAGTGATATCTTCTTGAAGTTGATTGGGATCAGGCGGATAAAACTTCATTTCAAAATTAAACAACCATGGTTCATCTAAAAGTAAATAATTCAAATTAAAATATTGACTTGATAAAAGTTTAAACTCAATAGAAATTAAAAATATTACTAACTTTTTAAAAACTTTCCAATCCGTTTATCCATTTCAAGCCAATTATGAGGATCTCGTCTATCTTCATAGGATAGACCAAAATAATCCCGTTCTAATAAATTTAATTGATCACATATTTGATCTAATAACTCCTGACCTTTAGCTTTTCTCTACAATATATAAAGATATAAGTAAATAATTATAAATATAATATAAAGCAGGATTAAAATATATTCTAAATTCATTAATTAAATAGATATTTACATCGATTTGAATATCTAAATATGATCCATCCAATAAAAGGATACGAGCTAGAGCAGTCCTGCCTTTGCGAATTGATTTCTTCTTTGGTGAAACATTGCCATCAGATGATTCATTCTCCATTGCCGTCATTGTATTATATCTATAAACAAATTTAGTAAAATTATATATTTTATAATTCAAATATTAAAAAAAAATATAGTATACAAAAATTACTAATTAGTAGGTATTATAAAAACGGCGAGGAATCATACGATTTATATGAAATTTCCTACAGAATGGAATTCTGACTAAAAACCATATTGTAATCTATCAATGCAATAAAGAATTTAAGAAATGAATAAATTAAGTTTATTAATTAGATAACATAATTTAAAAGATGAGATTTTAAAATACTAGATTCAATAAGTTATAACATTAGTAAAATAAATATTTGTATTGTTTTCTAACAAATAATGTCTTAAACTCTAAAATTCCAAAAAAATCTTGATTAGAGGTGCATGGTTATTAACGACTTGCTGGTATCCAATAGTTAATACATTTGTAGGTACCTAATGTTGTGTTTTCAAGTACCAACGTTCAACATAATATACCCGCGTATTGAACAGGCATGATAAACACAATAGTTGTGAACACAACATAAAATTTTTTTATTGGCTATTGGGCTCTAGTAAGCTAAGTCTTAGTCAGTTGTTTTCAGGATGCGATGATTTATATTAGCTTTCAAACATAAAATAGAATTAATACTGAGTAACAACAAGTCATAATGTATCCAATAGCCCGAACTTTTAAATTCTACAGAGCAATCGATAGATTTTATCAGTTTTTCTTTTTGTTATAATAACTTATAAATATCCATTTTTTTAAATTGTTTTATCTAAACTTTGTAATGTATTTATAAAATATAGGTAAATAATAATTTATTTAAAGAATAACTGAATATTATTACTATTTCTTACAAGTTTGTATTTTATGTTTGAAGAGAAAATTATTTACCTATTATTTACTGATTGGATGATAATTTTATTTTTAGTATTAGTCGTAAAAATATACAAAATCTTTAAATCATGTACAATCAAACAAGAGTCACGAAGCTTCGAAAGACTTAAATAACTAAATAAAACCACCCTCATTTTATAAATTGATCCCTAGCATGTTATGTTTCAGTTAATTTTGTATGAAGCATGAATATTTTTACGTAATATTAACATAAAATGAAGGCTATCGGATTCAGAAAAAAAAATTAAATAATGAAAATGTATTATAAGCTAAATATATTAAAATGTTCAACCTATAAAAATATACTA
>JACXSJ010001297.1:71108-101273 GCA_014851325.1 Pentalonia nigronervosa | reverse complement strand
GACAAAACTTGAACCAGTAAGCAAGCAATAAAAAATAATATTATTATTACTTAAGAAGTCCCATTTAGTTACCTTTATTAACCATTATAAACATTTAAAATTAACTATGAAATAATAAATCATGCAAACAAAGATCGAGTGATAGAATTTATGACCTTTATTCCATTTCCAAAATTTTAAATCAACTTTCTAATGCTTTTCATGAAACCTTTAAAATTATAAATATTCTTATGACTGCCTGTTACTATTGTTTCCAATGAACGCTTTTTTTCTTCTTTTTAATTAGTTAAAACCCATCTACGGCTAACAATGAGAAATTAAGGATTGATTTACTGGTCATTGCAGTGAAAAGTGATATATCAGGTAAAATTAATTTAGATAATGCGGTTAATATATTTTCAAAAAATGAAAAAAAGAAGGTATCCTCTAATAAATTAATAATTTTTTTTAATTAATAAAAATTGCCATAATAGTATACAGTTTTAATTTGTAGGTACAATTGTATTTATAAAATATCTGCTACCTCATATTTGCAAATTATATTGTTACCTAATTAATAACAAGGGTTGTAACAATTAAAGTAAAAAAAAAAAAAAAATTTTAAATTATAAAATATTTGAGATGGGAATGGTAATTTGATAAAAATGTAGATAGTTATCTATAGATAGATAAAAGTAGATAGGTATCTGTAGATACTAGAGATCTAGTAGATACTGTGTTTGCAAGCGAAGTGAGCGGCTTTTTTTAGTTACCCATCTAGGGTGGTCAAAACTTTTGTCCCCCTCTATTGAAAACCGAAATAATGCCACTGACGTGGGGGCTTTACCCCTATACCCCCAACAAACTCATTTTTTAATTTAATAACTTAAATTAAGTAAATTAAACTATAATTAGTATGACATTTATCACGTTTATGTGTGATACTAATCTTTATCAAATATAGTTTTTAAATCCAAACAAACACGAATTTACATATAAATTTGATGTAAAGTTCTTAATTTTTACAGTTTAGGTATTTATTTAATAATAATCAAATTTAAATTTGTGATTTCTCATAATTTTCATTAAATATGAAATTATAATAATAATAAAAAATTATCCCTAAAAAATTCTCTAATCTGTAGATCAAAAGTACGATTTTGTTTGTTTAATATTTTTTTAGGGGGGCTTTATCTTCAAATTATTTATTTTTTTTTTAGGGGAAACCAAGTCTCCAATCTCCGCTTATGAATAAATATAATATTATGTCAATGCAATGGGTGATTATTTTATCATATAGCGTACATTCGATGACCTAATTGTAACCCATAAGTTAGAGGAGTTAAAGCGATCCTTACAGTCAGGTTGAGTGCAGAGTGAGGTAATAAATTCGCTCTACGATGACACATAATATTAATATATTATGCCCATGGCACGTCATGGGAATCAGGCCATCAGCCGGAATTGGGAAGATTCGACGGCTACTCGTTTAAATCGTAGGTAATGTTATTCAGCCTGATTTGATGGATCTATTATATGAGGCTACGAAATCTTCCGGAAAATTCCCGGATCAGTAGTTATTAATATGACACTCAGATAATATTATTCATTATGATGTGCGTCTGCGGTGCTTACGTTGACGAATTGCAGCGATATGATTTGACTGGTGGATATGTCACTGGCGGTCTGCAGGCACGTGGGCGAATCGATGACGCACTGTTCGGGCCATTCCTCGCGGGCGTTTTCCGGCTTGATGGACACGAGCATGGTGGTGGCCGAGTCGTGGTAGCCCCACGACACGGTGGCCTGACCGTGCAACGGCGGCGGCGGGTGCAGGGCGCCGGACTTGCGGGACGGCAATATGAACGAGCCCTCGAACCGCAGCAGCCGCCAGTAGCCGTTGGTGATGGTGATGTCCAGCTCCCGGTCCGAGTGTCCCAACTTGAACGATATCTCTTGGTTGCCGTCCGCGATGCGCGCGTAGTTCGCGACCAGGTCCCACAGCGTCTGGCCGTAGTAGTTCATCGTGATGTGCACGGTATTGCCCTCTTGGAGGAACATGGGCACCACCTGTAGAATGTGTAATGTTGGAGACGCGCTCATAGTATTGTATTATTGTGCAGCTATGCGCTGACCAAATGTAATGTTAAAGGACCATCAGTAATGGAGAAATAGAAAAAAAAAAAACAAAAGAAATGTGGGCAAGTGGGCATACCGCCTTGTCGTGCAGTAGGTGGCGACTGAGTCACTGCAACGAACGTGTTAAATACTTTGATTTCAACGATACATCATTATACACGAAAAACTGAGTGGAATATGAACTTTTTATGAGGAACGTCTTGTAACATTAAATGCTTATAAAAAAAAAAACCGTGCCTATATGTATTTTTAATATATTTAAATAGTCATAATAACAACTAAGGTTGAACATTATTGTTAACAATTTAACATTTTTAAATTTTTAAACTGAACGAATAATTTTTTATCGACATTTATAGAAAAAACTAAAATAACTCGAAGACGATCCAAGTTTTTGGTAACCAAGAATACAAAACAATTATAATAATATTAGAATTTTAATCAATTTTCATATTTTTTTTGTTTTTGTTTTTTCTGATTATTTAAAAAAAATACTGAGATTTTTTAATTTTGACCTTTCAAAAGTACCAACTAGATCCGATTTGATATCAGAAACCTCCATCAAAATTGATAATCGCAGCATTTTTTATGCTAAAAAATTTTCACCAGACACAGAAAAATACACACATCATTGTAAAATCAATCATCGAAGCTTAAAAAAGTAAATTCTTCACGAGAGGGTTTTTAAAGTTTGATCTCCCAATATACTATGAGACTCAATACAATAGGCGTCATAGTTGAATTCATAGCTAATTATAAAATGCTCATCACTAGATAATAACGTAAATTTGTATAAAAGGATAAAAAAAACGAATTCGGATAATAAGAAATATTGAAATTAATCTAACGCTGGTTATAACAGTATGTTCAATAATAATTTTTAGTGTTGTGTAAGGTGAGTCTTAATATTATATATCTACTAGAGGTCGTGGTTGTATTAGAATACACGGGTACACGGAGCCCGGGTACGCGGGCAAAAAAATGTATTAAAGCCCGTGTATTTATTTATCATTACTCGTGTATATTGTATATTAATTCAGAATTCAGATATACTTTAAACATAAATATTTATAATAATATAATGTATGTATATTCCAATAATTATTATTTGGTTATTAATTAATAATAAACATTGTATAGCTCTTAATTACATATTTATCTTTTATTATTTAGAGATGTTATAAATAGTTTTTAGTTATGCTTAGCAAGATACATTCGTTTATCGTATAATATTATATATATATGGGTATAAACTATAAGTATAATAATATATAAAAGATTAATATTTAAACTAGTTTTAGGATTAAAGCATAAACAATCGCCAAATTATTGATAAATGTGATTACGCCATATACTAGGAGATAGTGAACACAATAAAATATATGTGTTTTGTCGATATGAGTTCAGAAAATGGAGTAACCGTAAGTCAGAACTGCAAAGTAGTGAAATATGATTTTATTTAAATATATGAGTGTTCGAGCTCACGGGTATTTAATACACGGGTCTAGACGGGTATTTTTATTACACGGGCTTAACCCCGTCGTAGGTAAAAACACACTTATGTTTAAAGTATATCTGAATTCTGAATTAATATATAATATACACGGGTAATGATAAATAAATACGTGGGTGTACACGGGCTTTAATATATTTTTTTTCCCACGTATCCGAGCTCCGTGTACCCGTGTATTCTAATACCCGTTCACAACCACGACCGCTATTCATAGTCTCTACCTCCTCCTAATCCAACTCATCACATACACCTAAAAACAATGCAGCGTGTGCTAAATATATATAAATCAGCCGGTGTCTAGTGTATTGGATACACGTAATTTAGTTAATCAATAATAATTATGTTATATGAACATTTGATGACAAACCTGTAACGGCGACAGGGACAATACTAGACCACAACTGTCTTCCGGAGGAATGAACGTGAAATAGTTGGCAAGTGAATAGATGCCCAGAAATGCAACGCCACCGGGTATGGCCCTGAAAAACAAAAATGATTATGATTTAATATTCGTTGTATAGATACTAATTATAGTGGTAAACTGGTATCACTGTCACTTATACTAACTACCAATAAATAAACAAATCATATCATAATGGGTTAGTATTGGGTCATAATGGTGGTTTCGAGGGCGATGGAGCAAGTGAATGAAAACAATTTTTAATTGTATATTTTTTTGTGCCACGACCATCTACTAAATTCAGCCTTTCTCCCCACCCCAACATGGAATTTTTGTCAACACCACTTTTGGTGTGTGTCTGTAATGTTGGTGTGAGAAGGGTGTGGGAGGAAGTGGTCGTATGTTGGTATTACCAGGTATTGTTTCGGTAAATGGTATAGCCAAGGCTCATGAAAACATTTTAGATATTATGTTACCGACTAATCCGTGAAGGTATACTTTGTATATAAAATATAGTACGTACTTATTTAGGTATAAGATTCATTAAATGATAATTTTGTCGTAATTTTACAACATTTTGATATCTAACGGACTATGTTTTATATTTTCATTTGAGATGTAAATATAACAAAATATGTTGATAACAGACAAATAAATATTTAATATTGTGAAATAATCGTGAAATTAATTTGTTAGGTAATTTATTTAGTTATTTACGATTTTCTTAGTAGATATATTAGAAATTTTGAGTTCAGTATAGAAGCCGAATACATTTATTTGGTCGATTGTTGACGGGAAGAAAGTAGTGGTGGGATATGAGATCATCGTCGTTCTATCTTCGGAGAATTTATGTTTTTGTACACTTTAAAATATTATTCACTTTCGAACCAAGAAAATTACTCACTGATAGTTTTTGTTACTAATCTGAAAGGCTTCTTTGATGATGATCAACGAATTGGAGAACTTTCCCTCATCTTGGCAGTCGAAAACGGTAGTGGCAATTTTTGCACCCAAATCTCTCGACTCAAAAGCCCAATCCTAAAGACGTATAATAAATTATGTTAACCAAAATAGTAGTACTTTGTAAATATTATAAATTGTGATATGGTTATGGGTAGGCGTTTAGAGCGAAGAAAAAGAAAAAATGGCAAATTACATCGGTGAGCAATTCGTCTTTCTTGACGGTCGGCAATGTGTTTTCCGGTGGAAACAGTTTGGTCGCAGAATGCCACACAATTCCCAGTTTCGACCCATCGACAAAATTCTTGTATCTGTAGGCTGATGCTTTTATGTAGGACAATATGAAAGACTGTGTTATTATTTGGGTGGAAAACGGTATTCTTGCGTGGATACAACGGAAACGGTCGGCACCTCGCCAAGTGCTGCTCAACGGGTTGAACGTTTTCAGGCTGGTGACGGTGTCCATGGAGTAACTATAAACATTTATTATTATAAATATCGTAAAAATGACACAAAAATCATGAACCGTAGAGCGACATTGACCGCATTTTTTAATTTTTATTTCTGATGCTATAAGAATGAGTAAGTATGTATAAAGTGTGGCGAGGTTACCGGAAGTCTAGTTCGGCGTCTCTTGATTTGCCACTTTCGGTCTGCTTGATGCTGCCTCGTAACGACAACAATGAGGCCGTCCTAAACTGTAGTAGGATCGGTGTTCCGAAATCGGTGAAGTGCGTCCGTTGGAAACGTAACGGGAATGATAGACGCTGGTAGTTCAAACTGAATTGGAAATACAACGAACTCAGCCTCTTCAATACTAAAACGTCAAGCTTGTTACTTGTTATTTATATTTAAAATCGTACATTTTATAACATTGTTTCCATATAATTGGTGGTCGTCGGATGGAAAAGGTGACTTGGGAAGATATATTGGTACTATCAAGAGTTTTAAAGAGCTGGCTTGGCTTCGAAGATACAAATTCGATGATTGTTTCTCTTCTAATTAGGTACATATTTGGAGTTATGTTGCATAAATAACATACATACATATAATAATAATATGTAATACAATTTGTATTTTATTTTGAACAAATTTCTTAAAAATTTTTCAAATATGTCAAATATTCAAATATATGAAAAGTATGTAAAATAAAATGTCGTTTATGAATTCTTTGTATCTACTTTAATATGTATTCGAAAAATACTCTGCTATGTTTTACAGTATACAATATATTTATAATGGGTATGCAATGTAGCTACAAGGTCTAAATCCTACTTAAATGATAAGTACGTGAAATATGTATAATTTTTGTAAGTATTTTAATTTTACTGAATTTTCGGTTACATTCATATTAGGTTATATTTTGTCTTATGATATTTATTGGCATCGGCTAAAGTTAATACGTAATTTCGTAAATGTAGCTTTATACGCTGACCTAGTCACTTGTAGCTCTTTGAGTATTTAATGAAAATTTCAAACTTTAAATTATTAATTATACCATATTTTTGAAAAAAAAAATACGGAATTAATAAGATGAGTGTTTAAATCTCCCCCCTCCCTCCACAAGTTCAAATATAATGATCGGAAAAATAGTTATTGCGACAAAGACGGACACGGCGAGACACTCAGTATAACACCGTGCGGGCCGTACCTAAGGCGAAGCTCTTGAAAGTGGTCCGATTTAAATGGTGACAGTAGATGGTTTGCTCGTTGATTTTGATTATCGTCTCGAAGTGAAGGTTTTCATTCTCCCGGATGGCGAACTTGGCCTTTTCGAGCACGTCCTGTAGCTGCTTGAACGTGTCGGTCGTTTCGCTGGACGGTTTCACTACGGTATTGAACAGTTCTCTCGTCAAGCTGTCGTCCAGCCCTTCGGCTTTTACGTGGATTTGAAATTCAGAGGACGTGCCGAACGAGTGCTGTTCGGCCGTCAACCGGAGCACGGATGGAAATCCGGTGCGCTGGTTGGCCATTAGAATGGTCTGGATGATTCCACCGTACCCTCTCATCGGGTCCTCGTAGTCTAATAGGTAGTTGCCAGTGGCCCAGTGATGCCATTTGTGCTGCACGAACCTTACGATTTGCGAGGCTATTTTGCTGCTGAGGGAAGAAATTTCATTTAACTGCACGTATTGTTGATAGGTAAGGATTGTTTGTACAGTACGTTTATTAAACATGCTTATATTTCCATGTTTTCATGTCGTTGTACTCGGTGATTTTAAAAAGAAAATTTGGAATGTAAATTGTAAGTACCGATGAAACAAATAATACAAGATTCAATGACTAGTGTCGGGTTGAATAAACAGTCACTAAACATTTGACGAATCAATACTGAGCTAATGGTTTCTTAAACATGATCTAGTGGCCTAAATACGTATTAATGATTATTAATTATATTTTATTATTTTACGTGATTTATTATAATATTATATTATATTAACTTAGTTTTGTTTAATTTTCACCAATACATGATATGTAAAAGAAAGAAAAAAGTGGCCCATAATTGGTCCATTACATTTTATTGAACCATTAAATTAATCAATTTTGTCATGCAATCTGGTATAGGTAATTTATTAACTTAAAATATTTACCACGCCAAAAAAATTGTGCAATATTGAGTCAACTAAAAATATTTTAAAATATTCTTTAAAGACTTCAACACAGTATTGCACTATATTGCCTATACGTGATGCCGCTCAATAAATTGTCGGACGCTTAGTTCAAAAAAATAATAGTAATAATATTATACTAATATTTGAAAATGTCGATTTACTTTATGCAAGAATAAAAATATAGAATTTATTTACTAAATAAAATAGATCATCAAAAATAATTAAGTATAGTTTTTTGTTTGATAAAAATCCAAATTTTTTATTTTACAAGTCGCAATGATAAAAAATGTTTTAATAAAACTACTTCGTCCAACGACATAATGTGAGCACTCTGATATCCTATTAACGTAGATATTAGCTTACTATTTGTTGTAGCAAGGATACTTGGAGTTGGCCATTGAATTAATCGTTGTGTAATAAAAGTTATAAATCTGTTGGCTCGGTTCAGCTTGCATGAACCAGTAGAGTGTCAAAAATCGAGACACGGTCGGCTGGGACATCATGAGCATGTTTAGCGCGGATGTTCGGATTTCCATTGGTTCAGAATGGTTTGTCAATATCGGCCAAAACACTTCAGCCACCTAAGTAGGTGTATAAACCACAGGTATTATATAACTATTTATTATATTACATACTATTTACATTTGATTTCTTAATATAATATAATATAATATTATATTTAAAAAAATTAATATGATTACATGTAATTAACGTTTGTATGACAATCGAATACAGCTGTTATGTTGGGTGGCTAATTAATTGTTAATTATTAAATATACTATGTTGTATATTATTATGATGTAACATAATAGTGCAATATACCTTATCCGAATGAGCAGTGGTGGCAGATTTTGCTGCCCAAATAGCGATTAATCGGATGTGTCTAGAACGGTTATGATCTGTTATAATCGGTTGTAAAAAGTCCAGAATATTGTCGATTTTCATGTTACTGAACGCTTCGATGAACAGCATTTGTTGACTGTGTGAAGTGGATTCTAAAACGTAATATTTTTGGAGTTACCGCATACATGATAAGTAATTGTGTTGTCAATTGACAAGAAGACAAATATAATATATGTGTAGTATGAATTATTGTTTATTGGATTTTTAAATGAAAGAAAACTACTTTAATATTATAACAAAACAATCTTGTCAATAAGATATGATCATCTGCTTAGCTCATCCGTGAAAAAAAATAAAATATAATGAATAGTTAGGTAGGTAGCAATGATAGATTTACGAATAGATTATTTAATGGGTTATTAATTTAACTAAAATACTAATTAACCACGGTTTTATACAAATTAAAAAAAAATATATCTAAATATTTTAGTGTTTTTAGTTTTTTACTTTATAGTTTATATTGCAGATTGTGAAATAATAATTTGTAAGATTAACATTGATTGGTACGTTAAAATGATATACATAATTATGGATAAGTTCGTATACGTATATATGTTTATGAATTTTATAAAATACGAATTGAGGGTACCTAACCAACAAAATGGTTTGTAAATTATTAATTCAATTTATGTATATATTTGTACCAAAAGTAAAATAGGCTGATGTTTTTCGTTCTCTGTTAGACGAATAAAATAAATATCTAAATATAAAATAATTGTATAAAATAATATGAATTATTAATAGCGAATAGCATGCATATTATTTGTTGTTGGTGTGATTGATATTGTTGTTAAAAACCATAGCATTTTGTAATTATATTTAAAAAAAATTGTTTAAAAACAATCATGTTAGATACTTACCTATGAATTGGTCTAAAAATAATTTGATGTACTTGTTCTGCGTATCGTCTGAGCACATTCCTTTACCACACGTTTTATGTATCAACGAAGCAAAACTCAAAATTGCTACTTTTCTTACTTCGTTTTCTATATCTTTATCAAGATACAATAATATTTCGGATTCTCTTAAGAGTTTTTCGTTTGGATACCTAACGTGGTACGGAAACGTTATTAACAATCCAGTGGCCAAAAAGCTTGTTATTTTTTGTGTCTTAATTAGTTCGCGAATAAATTCAACCGATGAAGCTGATCCAACTTGTGGTACCAAGTCCCAAAAGAAGTGTCTAGAAAAAGTGCAAGTAAAATGTTGATATGCAGGTATAATAATTTATCAGTTTAAATCGTACGAACTGTATAGTTTCTTGTGAATAACTGGTTCCGATTTTTATGGTATCATATAATGTAATCCAATCAGATGTATCTAACCACCACATGAGCTCTAAAGCTCTAAATTCAGTCTGGTTGTCTAGGTTAGTTGTTCCAATTTCCCAGCTTAAGCTTTCTGTAAGTTGGCCGAGTGCATCGAGAATCTATAAAATAATATAATATATTAGGCATAATAATTTATTAACACTAGTAGGTAGGTGATAATATAATGTTTATGAATATTTATTATAATAATTACTTCTGCCAAAAGAAGAGACTTATTGGAAGGCTTGGAACCCATTGTAGGATCTTCATAGTGATTAAAATCATACTCAATTGAGTCGTCCATCTTAGCTACCAACGTGATAGGTTCGCCGATCGAAACATTGTCATCCAGTTCAAATGTTTGGCTGTTAAGAATCTGGTGATAGTGAATCTTATTTGTATGTACATTTTTTTAAACTTACTTCACAAAGATATGATGAGACTCTGCTATTGCTTGGAATGGTTGGAACTCTACTGTACCGATAATATTTAAATACCGAATCACATTAATTTCGTTCAAATTATAATTTCGAACACTATGACTCATACTCCCATCCTAAAAGTTTAATATTTTTGAAATTATATTGAAACCAAATTAAACGTAGAAAATATCTTGATCAAAACTTAACGCGTGTTTAAACTTTAAATTAATTTTACTTGATAACTCGATGGGCACGTGAACGGCGGCGTATTGCTCCACTGTTGTCCTAGTTTATTGTCGCAAGCCGAAAAGTTGATTATTTTCTTTATATTTGTGTTGTTATTTTCCTTAGTTACAAGGTATTGAACTTTGCATTTTCCATAGACTCCAGTCTGTAATTTTTGTTTTGAGTTATCTATGCTTACTTTAACATTATATATTTTATATGGGTAAATCGTATATTAGATATAATGTTGAGAACAACTTTGAAATTCAAAAAAAAATCATAAACAAAAATTAAGATTTTAGAAATTAAAAAGGAGGATTCGGTTCAACTCTGTAGGATATTGGAACATTGTGGTAAAATGTATTGTCTGTTAATATGTACCTACCTCTTGTGTGGCAAACGACGGTCGCCACAGGGAATCCAGTTTCAGCTGAAACATGGTGGCCAATGCTCTTTTTATGTTCAATGATCCCACAACGTCGTCGCTTTCGCTCTCGAACTTTTGTACTTCGCCGTCTCTATAAACGCATCGAAACGGCAGTGTGATCCATGGGTACTCTTGCTGGTTCTCGCTCGTTTTGAATTCTTTAATCTATTGCCAAGAAATTGATTGTTTTAATCTAGTTGTTCGATATACATTATATACGACTGTTTCAATAAATAATTCTCATCACTATACATACTTGAAAATGTGTGAAATTCTGATCGTTTTGAACTAAAAAGTACGCTTCCACCGAATAGTTGGTCAAGTGCTCCGAAGGGAACACGGTACCTACGTGCGTCGTCGCCCTCCATCTGTAACCGAGCTGAACGCCCTCCGGAAACAGGTCACGATTGCAAAAGCTAGTTTGAACCAGATAACCTGTGTTTAATGCAGAATATTAAATGTAATTATTGAGAATACGCACGTCATTTTTATGCGTTGATATTTCAAGATTACAATAATGTATTGATATTTAATATGTAATTTAGTTAATCAATACATACATTATACATATATTATTATAAAATTATTTATATATACATATTTTAAAATAAATATTTATAGAACAAAGAAAATATTAATTCAATTTATAAAATAGGCTAATTATTATTAATTAGATTGTGTATAACTTACTCAATCTAATAAAATGTGCGTGACTTAATATTGCATATTAATTAATAATTATTACCTACTTATAAGTGGGGGGGGGCTGTATACTTAGATAATACTTTAATAATACTACAAAAAGACATCAACACTGGTATATTATTGTTTTATTCTGAATCATAAATCAAATGAAATATTGTTTTGTCAACATTAAAATCGTCTTTTTTCATAATATAAAAGATTTATAACTTTATATGAAACAAAAAACGGATTTAATGTTGATTAAACAGTATTTAAATCGATTTATGATTAAAAATAAAACGATAATATATCAGTGTTGATATATTATGGTCGTGTAATTTGCAGATATCTACTCCAATTTTGCCAAAAAGAGATTTTTGGAAAAGACTACACCACTATAATATATTAAATAAAAATTCAAATAACCAAACTAAATAACGCTCTTTTTACTCCAAATAAAATAAAAATTTAATATAAAAAGTAAAAAAATATTATGTTTAAACTATATTTTATTTATTTTTTGATTATATTTTTATATTATTTTATATTTAGATATATACAAGGTGTCTTACTATTATTTGATATGGAATAACTTTTGTTGTATTCGATATTCAATTTTTTTTTGTTTAATTTATAGACGCTTGCGTTACATGTATAGTATAAAAAAAATGTTTTTATTTTTTATTAGTGAAAATAAAAAATTTTAAATTTGATAATAAATTTTTTTTAAAAAATGCAAAATAACCAATTTTTAATTATGGTTTTTAGAAAAATGTTGATGGTAAAAATATTCCTTAAAGTGCAATTGTTTATTTTTACAATTTTTTGAAGTTTTTGGAAATTTTAGTTATTTTCTTCTTTATCGTAATAAAATAAACCACTGTTATTAGTTATTACCGATAACTAGTTACAATGACTATTATTGTTTTATTTTTCTGAAAACTTAAAAAAATTGTAGAAATCAAACAATTGAATTTTAAGGGATATTTTTACTATCAAAATTTTTCTAAAAACCATAATTACAAATTAGCTAATTTGCATTTTTCAAAAATTTTTTTTATCAAATTTAAAATTTTTATTTTCACTAATAAAAAATAAAAACATTTTTTTTATACTATACATGTAACGCAAGCGTCCTATAAATTAAACAAAAAAAAAAAAAAAAAAAATTGAATATCGAATACAACAAAAGTTATTCCATATGTCAGATCCTTGTAAGACACTCTGTATATTAAATTGGCAATAAACAATAAATAATATGTAATATGACGACTTTCATAGTAATTGACATGAATTTAGTTTGATAAAAGAACAATGTAACTATTACGAAATTATAGGATAGTTATTTATTTTAATACATAGGTTGTAGTTTTAATTTTTTTTTTTAATGTTACTAGGAAATATGTATATTTTTGACAGAAGATGGAATATTAGGATAAAGAATATCGTACTAACAGCATATTTTACTACATATTATTATCATAATAAAATAGTAAGTTGGTATAGATGCCGTTATTGAGTATGTTATTTAAGTGGTAGTTAAATGTAAACATAGGACATTATAATTATGAGTTTTACTAATAATTTAAACTCAGTGCAGTATTCATTATAATATTATGGTATGATAAATTTAATTAAGGTTCATCATGTTTATTTTTGTAGTTAAAAATATTTTAAATGTATGTAAAAAAAGTTAATGTTTATTTTTATAATTATTGTTTGCAGATTCCAGTTTGAGAGGTTAAGTTAAATTTCCGATAGGAGAAAATTAACTCAATTAAATTGTATTAAGTTTTTGATGAAACTCTTTTAAATGCAAATGATATTATAACATCGTTGTATGAATAATAACACCACAGTAATAAGCTCAGTATATTATTTATTTTATCTTTTCTACATTATTTATGATTACAGTAAGACGTTTGAACGACAAATACTACTCATTGCACTATATTTGAGACGTTTCGGTTCAAATTGATGATACGTTTGAATTCGATTTTTTACTCAATTGAGAAAACTCGACTTTATACAACTGATGAATTTTAAACTATTTAGTGATGTCGGTTGAATTTAAAAACGAATTAATTTACTTCAACCCTAAATGTGAGTGGGTGAATCTAAAATGCAAGGAACAGCTTAAGACACTATGGTTTTTACATTTAACTTAGCGGTGTGTATAATATATATATATATACTACGTACACGGGAATAAAGTTTTAATCTACAAGACGCCAAACTATATAATAATATATAAAGTACACCTACAGACTTTAATATCAGATGTAAAAATGTCATTATATTACACGTTTCAAAAATGCGTTCGTCAGTTCTTTAATAAAACTAAACAATAACGTAATTTGTATAAATTACCATTTTGCATGACTTTTACTCTGTTGGAAAGTTTAAAAAATAAAACCATATTAATACAATTGTGATATTATGCTGAAATATTTTGTGATAACTTTAAGACCGTGTAATTTTTTATACATAAAGAACAGAACTTAAAATATCGGAAATAATTATTACGATTATGTCATATCTACGTGTTTGTTTTGCTAGTTTACTTGATACATATTATATGGAACGATCTGCATATTAATCTGTTTAATTGTTGAAACCGAATTCCAATATTATTTTATAAGACGTGCATGCGGTTATATTATATAACATTGTGATTGCATAAGAGAAAAATAATGTTTGTATACGAATTATTATTTTTGAATGAGGTATAATGTCTTATTTCTTTTTTAAATTGACTTCGGAGTGTTAAAGATACAGAAAATACACATTATTAAAATTATTTCCGGTCATATTATGAAATATCTCCCTCCTTCATTTAAACGAGAATTACGATATTGAATTAATATATTAATATATTTTTAAATTATTTCTAGTAAATAGGTATTACATTTTGTTGATGTAAGAAAATCGACAAAAACACTGTAACCCTAACTGAAAACATAATCTATTCGAGTAGATACCTAATAAATAGTACTTATAATAATTTAAAACAATTCAAATAACGGCCTAGAATATATTGTTTTATACTTTGCATTTTTCGTAATATTTTATAATAAAATACATTTTTTTGACGCATACGACATACAGGTATCTTTAAATTACAAATAACAGGTTGAAATGATTAATGATACGTGAAAAAATTAAATTAGAAAAAGTCTGTTTTATAATAATTTAAAGAAATATTAGAACATATAAAACACAATGCCAATAATATTTTTGCATAACCTTATTCAATATTATTTTTGTTACTCTCACTGATAGATAAATTTATATAAGAAATGTTTATTATAAACATTGTATTATATTATTATTATATTGTAAACATTGTATATTATTATAATATTATTATCAACAAATTTCTCAAAATAATATCAGTCAAAACATGTAATTTATATACATCAAAAAAAATGTTTGATGTTTGACCATGTAAAATGATTCAAATATTCTGCTAGTTATATATATTAGTAAGCTAACCTAATCTATTAAATATGTACTTAAATAGTATTGTTTTGTTACTCGTGCAGAATATAAAATGCACACATCATTTTTAGTACTTTTGTACTCGAGAAATAAAAAATAAGGATTTATCTTAATGTGCCATATTATGACATTCAATTATTGTCAATTTTAATTTATTTTTAATATTATTTACATCAGTTATATATTAATATGCAAGTGAAATAATGTATTTAAATAGTACCTGGCAATATAATTCAACTACGTTATTTAATGATTATCATTGAAAGTGAAAAATCCTAATGACTATGATAACAACTTTCTCTAATGATGATGGTTAATCATATACAAACTAAACACAATACAGATTATTTGTATCGTGTCAAAAGTCATATTAGTCATATTATTACAATTATACGTTTAGTGTTTTACTTCTTAGTTCTTACCTAAGTATATTTTATGCTGTACCCATTTAACATCGAAATATTGATTAGACGAAGACGACTTTTGATTTAATTAAAATAACATTATATAGCTTATAATTCTGGACAATATTGATCATGTCTTATGTTTACTTGTGTGTGTGTAAAATATATAACATGGTGATGGAAACAAACATATATTATCAAAAAAGTACAGTAGACTTTTCAAACTATTGTTATTGTTGACAAAATTCCGTATTTGAAAAACGTGTATATGAAACAATCTACAAACGTGTACCTACGTCATACACATATATTATATTGTTTTAAATGTGATATCGTAGCTGAGTACCTATAGGTATATATTTTAAAGTGTTCTGGAAACTACGGTTTTAAAATAAATAAACTACCATGGCAAGTGGTGCTTTAAATATTTAATGAAATTAATTTTAGTACACTTTAAATGAAAAAAAAACTGATATATTTGTGAACTTTTACTTGCGCTATTTCGAACAATGACAGAAAATCATTAGTAACACGTTGTGATATGTAATAGTTTTTCATTTAAAGCCCTATTTGTATTCCTAGTAAGCCCTAATTTAAAAAACAAAAACAAAATTAAATATTAAACTGACTTTCTTGTTAATATCACGGCAGTGATTACTTATATTCAATCGAACGTGTACGAATCGTTCGAAAATAATTATGCTTTATGTACTAAAAACGTTTTTTGCTATTTCATATTTGATAGCCTCCCCCCCCCTCTTGTAGTTAAATTGAGTTGATTTGTATTTGAGCATCTGGTTATAATATTGTAGGAGAGGGGCCACTGCTGAAATTATAATATTCGGTATAAACTGTTTAATGGTTTAATATTAAAATAATTTTGAATTTTGTTTTACACTCTTCCATGATTATTTGCAAAATAATAAATATATTATTTTGTTACCAGAAGTCCTTTTATAATATTGATTTTTGGTATAGTACTGTGATTTAAACGACTAAACGTAATAATGATGATCTACTGTTTTACAATAGGTATACGATTTGCCGCTGGATAAATTATTATTGATAGATATTCATTATTTTAAATTTTTAAATATACTTAGTATACTTCTTTATTATATTGTTATATCTTATAAGATTATTACAGTTGGTATGTATATATATTTAAAGGAAATTCTAAAAACATAATAATAATTATATTTTAAATTATTCGTTTTTTGTTGTTAAATAATAATTATTTTATTTAGCTACGATTGAATGATTTATGATGTTATCATATTGAATATGTTTCGAGTTTGACAGCAAAATTAAAAATTTTATTTATTTTAGTTTTACGACTGTGAACATTTTTTTGCATGTTTAAACATGATATAACTTAATATATGGTTTGGGTTCTATCACTGGATGGCCTTCCTCCTCACGTATGTCATCGTTGCTCTTTCTTTTTTGTACATAATGCATCTAATTTACTTATTATGCATAGATTGTGAATATTCTCTTAATAATAATAATAATAAAAAAAAATATATGATTATATAAAAAAATTCCATTTATCGTGTCCATGTGATAAAGTTGGTTTTAAGTTTCAAATAAGAGTGTACGTAAAACGGACAAAATATAAGAATACGTAAATTTATTGAAGCTGAATATTATACTGTTCGTAATCTAATAATATGCACGCGTGTACCATCACACCCGAGTTCATTTTTATGCTATCAAAATGACAAATAGCGAATCAATAACTAGTAAACATCCTCAGTTTATATTATAAAATATTTTATAATAATATCACACCCGACGGAAACATTTATGAGTTTTAATCTCTACGGTGCGTTTTAAAGAACAATATTATATGATGAGATCAGCGTGTAACGAGATGACACAGAATTCGGTCCGTAGACTTGGATAGGGCCAATATTCGATAAGGGGACAAGGGGAGGAATTTTTTCTTCCCCTTAGATGAAAAAGTTGCCTCTCTAGCAAAGAATTTTGAATTTAAGGAAACCACAGCTTTACCATTTGCCTCTATGATTGCTTTGATTATATAACTATACTATTTTAAATTTATTAATACTATATTATATTGGAATTAATCATAAATTAAGAAAATTGTATTTGATATTATGAAAAAATAAAATAAAAAATGGCTATTATAATTATTTCTAATAATGAATCATTTTTAATATTGACCTCCTCTCATTAGCCATTAGAGCATAATACGTGGTGTTAATACAGTATATTAATATTATTATATTGACCTTTGAATATTTGTCGAAGGAATTTAAAAGTAGATAAACCTGATGAATCTGCAGTTTAAGACTAGTGATATTATATTACTTAGGTATTGCGTACATTTTATACCCACCTATCATGAATCCTAATATATTATAACATATACATCAGCTATTATTACCTTTATATTATTAAAATTACGTCGTATTGATCAGCGGCGTAGCCGGGATTTATAAAAAGGGTGGGGGGTAATAAAAAAAACCTTATACAATTTAAACAATTACTATCGCTATTTGCCACAAATTGCGTTATTACTCCATAGTCCATTCATACACAGTCTGGAATCTGAACACAAATATATATCTGTGATCCCATGGGACTTATGTATTTAGCACAGCATAATATATTAATTACATAATATATATACTACTTTAGCGTGAAAATGTCAATGAAAAACAAAAAATTACGGTTGATGGGGCGGGGCTGTTATGGCCCGTTAGTATAGTGGACGTTGTCCGTGACCGAAATAACACCTTTTTAGCCATGTACTTATAAGATAATATAAGAATTTTTGTCTGGGTTCGATCGTTGGTGGGGATTTGGTCGTGCACTAACATTTATCATTTAAAGTTCGAATTCTCTCTCCTAGGGGTCGTATAATACGATGTGTTCGATATAATAACACATAGGTGAGATAATTCGAACAAATTTTGTGCTCGATAGAGCGATATTAAAGTTAAGAGTACTAAAAAATAAAAAAAATGCGTTTCGCGTAAAGATCCACGTTCCATATATTATATTACTAGGCTGGGATTTTGATAAACTTTACATTGTTTTCTAAAACTAGGTATGCGATGATTGTTTTATAACATATACGTTTCGTGTATTTTTGAATCATAATAATATAATTTTATTTTGCATTTTTTGACAATATCAACGTTGAGGTAATTTTTTCAATTTTTAAAGCATTTTAGGGTTTTTTAGAGCATTTAATACTAAATTTCGGGTTTTTTTAAAATTTTATTTTAAGATTTCTGTTTAAAAAATTAAATTTTGTAACGTATGTTAACAAGGATTTCACCTAATCAAAACATTTTAAATGGATATGTACGGCGTATAAATCGAAATTACTAGTGGCGACGGGAAATTAAATGAAAATAATTATTTTTTTCAGATTAAAAGTCCATGTAAAAGATTTGTAACCGCATGCAGTATTACAAATATTTTTATTAAATTTATATAAAAACATTTTTTGGTTCAAAATTAATTTAGCTTAAAAATAATAGAAACGTTTTATAGGTGCATTATTTTACATTTTTAGGGCATTTTTGGGTTTTTTCAGGGTATTGCATTCCCAGTCTTTTGCATTATAATATACTTTGCTAAGGTTAGGTAGTAGCCAGTGGGTACTCACACGATACAACGGCGACTATAAAGCCCAGTCTGTCGTGCATTGCGCCGTGGAGTCGACGGCTTCGGTGAGAGTATAATAATATTTTATAATTATTATTTTATTGTAGTCGCGTGTTCCAGCGCTCTGCGAGGTGTCCGTACGCGTAACCGGCACCACACACACACACACACACACACACACACACACGCGCGCGCACTGTGTCTCTATGTTCGTGTCTAAGTACGCGGTTTATTTGTTTCTGGTTTTTCGGTTTTTATAATTTTTTTTTTTTTTTATTATTATTATTTCAAGTCCGACGATCGGTCACATGTCAGCTGTGCGTCAGTAGACGTCCACGACAGCGATGGTGAGCATTCGCGCGGTGGTGGAAGTGATACAACAGCTGATACACGTAATATTATGTTCTATACGATTGTATGCTGTTTCGCGGACAGAAAACGAGCTGTCCCTATATATTGTACGGCCGAAACGAAACGACCGGAAAAAAACGCGCGTTAGACACCACTTGCACTAAACTGCACTGTCATTACACTAATAGTAAAAATAATACTTATCACACCATCACATAATTATGATTACTGTAATAGCAATTAATGGTTCTGGCGTTAGTCGCAGCGTTCGGCGTTCGAGTGTATTGTACTATTATTATTATATTATAGGTATTTATTATAATAGTTTACCGTCTCGATGTTATCGCACACTGGTGAGCTGCCGTTTTCGAAACGGGTCCATCGAATCGGCCAACTTCAGTCGTGTCCGACCTATGGACCCGATCAATCGATTGGTTCTTCTTATCTACAGTTGTGTATTATTATATTTGTATATAGCATGGTGTACAGCAGTTTTTACTGTTAATATGAATATTACACTATTGCCAGTTATTATTATAATAATATTTAATAGGTATTATTATTTTATTATATATTAAAAAAATATGTGTATGCCATTGGAACTATAAAAGCTTATTAAAATACTAACTGAACTTCTTGAATGCTCAATATCTTACACTACATAAAATAATAATATGTCTTATATGTTATTTGTAATATTATACACCCCGGGTATCTGACTGATGTATTGGCCTCATTAGCCCATGCAAGATATTTTATGGTAGAAAATAAGCAACTTTTATTCCATACTTACATAATACGCCACTTAGTACTTATTTCGTCGTTGACATTTATCACTAAACAACTATTGTATGTTCTACATCTCTGTATACATAAACATTATTATAATATAGCATAATGTCCTGCATTCTTGGTATATGCTGCACTGCTGTAACTATAGTATTGCGAATGTAACCATCCAATCCTCTCTGAGAGCGGCATGTGTTTGTCATAGTTTTCGTTGGTTGTCTATGTGGTATCATAAATTATCACATGGGTATCTCTAGAGTCTAGACAGTATTGTTTTCAAGTATATGTGTGTCGTGTGTATCGATTATTATTATTATTTTGTCACAATGACACACTGTTACATAGATGTCGTTTTAACTTCATCGTCACAACCAGAGGCGATGGCCACGAAGCGGCACTTTTTTATTTTACCCTCATTATAATATAATATAATATTTGTAGAGTCTAAAGATCATTTTTTTAACTATTATAAATGCATTTTTACTAAATCAAAAGTTGATTTGTTTGTATTTAACATGTTCTTTGTGAATTTGAAATAGTTGATATAGTTAGCAAGCTTATTGTACTTACTCTAGTTTAAAAAATAAATTAAAATTAAAATTAATAACAGAAATAATTTCAAAATCAAATGAATAAATAAGTAAACTTGTGTATACACACTTGTATATATATTATATACTCGTCGCTGTTGGGTTAAAGTATAAAAATATTAATAATAGGTAAGACTAAAAGTCTTTTACGAAGTAAATATATGTGCTGGAAATCTATATGGGTTAAGTGAATTGAGAAATTCTACTGGGTAATTAACTGTTTCATTTGTTTGTTATTATATATCATCAACTGATTTGTGTTCTACAGTTATACAATTCCTTCAGGCTTCAAATGAGTTAAGCATGAAGCAACTAATCATTAATCTCAGATGCTCTGTCAGTTTTAGGAGTTAAAATTGCAAGCTAAGTGAACCATTCCATTCTTTGTTCTTTTCTTTTATAAATATCAAGATAAACTATACTTATAAGCGGATTTAACTACCTTTCTTAATGTTTCCGGTATTACAATTTTATCTGTTTGTTCTGAATACTGTTCATTTCCTATTTTAAGTAGAATTTCAGTAAATAGTTCTACTGAAGAATCATTTTATAAGTAAACTTTCATATTTGTTTTAAGATATAATTTCTTTATTCGAGGCTATTAACGTGACGATTTGATGTATTTTTTAAACTTACCTGTTTAATTAACCAATGGTAAACAAATGGATGTACAAAAAAATATTTAATTTCTACTATTATTTTTATAATATAAAAATAATGGCAACAATTTAAAACAAAAAAATATTTGATTTTCATCGTAAATCTCAAAATTCTTGTGTAAGCACCCATATAAAATGTGAATTTTGGAAAATTCCTAGTGCACTCTTACATGGCGGTATGAAGGTACCATGACGATTAAAAGTCTCTAGCTATTATAGTTTAGGCTCTACGTTGATCAGTCAGCTAGCCAGTCAGGACACATTCGATTCTATAATATATAGATTATTTCTACATTCTACCTTTCAGAGTTAAATATACCTATTAATTGTTATGCATATTAATTATTAACCTTCAATTACATTTTTATAATAAAAAAGCCTCAGCACACAGTGCAGATTCACTCAACCCGAAAAACGCGTTTGTGACATGCCATGAAAGAATTCATATTTGAAATGTATTATGGAGGCACTATTTGTATTTATTCCGGTCAAACTTATCCCTCATAAAACGCTATACATACTCACATCACTTTCTTACACAGAGTATTGCATTTTATAATGGTAAAATATTAAAAAAAATTGTGTATTTTTTCTTATAAAAAAAATTTTGATAACAAAATTGTTAAATGTTATAAGTCCGTTTATTTCGATATTGTCCGTCAAACTATCATTTGAATAGATTGATTTCTTGTATCTACATAAATTGAGTATAGCTTATTTAGAATTTTTAAAATGTATTTAACCATAGCAACACGTTACTTATATAGTTTTAACTTATAGTAACTTTTGATTACGCGGCAGTGGCTACTGTTGTTTATTTAATTCGTTCTTGAGTTATTATTCTCTCGAAACTTGAGATTTAAGAAATCCTTCACTTTTATAGTTAATTTTGTTGGATTTCTGAACCGTGTTCCCTATACATAAGCTCAAAAAGTTTCATGTTGCACCTTTCGTCTTTGTAGATTAGGAAATTGAGCTTAGAGTATACTTAAAGAAGAACATTGTTCGAATTATTTACTTTAGGAGAACAAATGAAAATCTTAATGAAATGTTATAGCCCAAATGGTTTTTAACTTTTCAGCATTCTATCAGGTCAACTGAACTCTGATTAGAAATCGAAATAGTTTTTCGTGTACATAAAATATCATTGTTTGATTTTTAATAATGACTCATCGTTATATAATATGTATTGTGTAGATTGGATTACCTGAGGTACGTAAGACGATAGTGCATAATATTGAAGTTTAATATATGCTAATAAGACTAGGAATTGCGATGACCGTTTATTATACTTAAACATTTTTTTCATAACTTTATTTTCTAACGTAAAAGATTTTATCAGTTATTTTATTATTAACTTTGAATTGTTGTATTATTATTGAAGTGTAATATTTCATATTAGGAATGCGTAAATAAAATTGTTTACAACAATTTCAAATTACAATTTACAGCGTAATATGTGTAACGACATAGGTATTTCAGTATAACATGTAACATTATGTTTAATCTCGTTTTCAATCAAATTATTCTCTTATCCTTTTGATAACGTAAAATATATTTATCAGTTTTTTATAAGAAATAATTAATTTTACCATAAACAATGAATATATATATTTTTTATAATTTAAAATGTGTAGATGTATAAAGTTAACTGTTTTAAAACATGTTTAATTGATTTAATTATTAAAATCGACTAGTATAATAATTATTTGTTTTTACATTATATACTTTTATTGTTCCTTTTATCTTTTATTACATCCATTGGATTGCTATTTGTTAAGGTATCATTATTTGTAACTGTTAAGCTGTATTAATTTTATTGGTAGCTTTAATAAAAAAAAAAAAAAAAATAATTATTTGAAATCAAATTTTTTTAATGTATTCCTTTTTTAGAATTTGGTAGTTTATAATTTTGTATTGAATGAATAAAATAGAAATGTTCAACATTTTATTATGTGCATGTATACATAATATTTTTATCGTGGTTTGTTATGGATTTTACTGTAAGCAACATATTTAAATATTAACGAGACAAAAATGTTAAAATATCTCAAAGCAATATTGTAATAATTATCTTTATTTAATTTTAATTTTTTATTATATTTAAATATGATTGAGTGCATATATTTAATATTCAAGTTCATAATACTATTGAGTATATATTATAATGTAAATTTAATGATAATACTTACTTGATAGTTTACATTTTTATATTTTTTTTTTCATAAAATATAATATAATATTAAAATTTAAAACAGTGTTTTTACTTTTTTAGAACTGTAATCAAAAGTTATTTGAAAACTCAAGGACGTGTTATCAATGTTGTTATGAGCAATAACTAATATTTATTTATATTCTAAATTTGGATTTAACCTTTAAATATATTTGCTATGTAATAATATATCTATTTTAATACAAAATCTATATTTAAGAGGTCAAATTTTACAAATTTTATAGCATAAATATTGAATATTTATGAAGGTTGATAGTCTATGTACGTTAGATTAGTCATCGTAAGATATTCTATAAATTATGGAAATTGATTTATTGAAATCGAATTTATTTTAAATATATTAATTTAAGTTAAAGTATTTTTAATATTTAATTTTAAGCTATTACCTGATGAATCATTAAATTAACTATGCATTGTTATGAGAACAAAAAAAGTCTTTTTCTGAACGCGCAACGTCGTAACATATTTTCAACTTAAGTCGCGTCAATGGACTTGCTGTTGAATGTCGATATCAAAATTGAGTACTCATAAATCATAATACACAGCTCATATACACAAATGTCAAAATCGTAAAATACTCTGCTAGTAAAAAATAAAATGTTATTTTTCCGTGAAATTTTCTTCCTCCCCCCTCTCAAAAAAAAAAATTTCATTCACACGTTTTGTTTGATTTTTCTGTCTGTTCGAAGCAAATATTGTGAATTGTCATAATTTCAAAATAAAAACAGTAACGCATATTTATATTTTTGAACGTTTTAAGATATGGTTAAAAACGTCTTTTGGAGAAGGCTAAAGGATATTACGTGTGAGTTGGATATAACGACGAACACATTTTAGCATACTTAAAAAAATAAATGATCACAGAGAGATACTTAATATAATTAGAGTAAGACAATGGGACATAATATTTTTAAAGCTAGTATAATATAAATGCAACAATATATTATTATAACAGTGTATGGCACGATAAATTTGGATAAAGATTATTGTACTTTTATACGAGTATAACTAGATAATATTGAAGTCCCTCCACTGGGAGATTTCTTCATTGTGAATCATGTTTATTTTTCTCTCATCACGTTTACTTATTCTTATAAATTTATTAACAGATCTTACAAAAAAAAAAAAAAAAAATATTGGAAATTAAAAACAAAAAAAAAAAAAATGAATAGATAACATACTTTTATGTTGGGTGAACCTGCACGCGAGGAGGAGAACGAAATGATAAATAAATATTTTATGCCATTTGTAGAGCGCGGTGTTGATGCAGCAGCAGCAGCGTGTAACCCACTGCCACTTGCACACGACACGGATCATTATACTATTTTTCTAGGACGAAAAAACCGAAAAAAAAAAGATTTATGCACAGGTAAGGTCGGTTAAAGAGTATAATATAATATATATAGTACGTTTACCACCGAGCGATGACCGTCGACGTTTCCCGTCGGACGTTTTCATTTCCGTTTACTATTGTACAGGCGTGCATCCTCACTAAACCGTGTGAAACTTTCCGTGTCTGCGTATAATCATTCACTGCGAGTTGTCTGAGATGTAGAGCATTAAGCCCTCACACCGCATCTATATAATATACGTGTAGTTTCCTAAGTATACCGTACGCGTTGTGTTTTCAAAACAGTTTTCTTTGAAGTGCAAAAATGCATTTACACACTACACGCAGGCAGGCTATATTATATTGGTAAAAGTACCTCCTACGTGTAATTGTGTTATCATTTATTGTTATATTATATTGGTAGGTATACGTCCTATTCGTATAGATATCGAAAACTCGTCTTGGTTTGTATATATATTTTTCGTGTCAAAACTACACCAAAACAATTTTGTCTTTCAACAACACAATATATAGCTAAAAAGTAAAAAATAAAGTCATCTCAAACTTACATGATATAAGTTATATATTGATAATTTATTTAATTTAAGTTTGAAACATGCGTGCTTAATATATTACTATGTATGTATTGGTTTATGGAAAAAAGTCGTAAATTATTGATAATGATATGATATAATTCATTAATAAACATATTATAATAATCAATAAGAAAAAATCAGGAATACCTAGTCAATATGTTTTATATGTTATAATAGTTACGCATAAAGCACTCATAGTATAGTCGTGTACTTGTGTCATTAGTACATTACAAAAAATAATTTTAAATAGCTAAGCGTTATTAGTATTTTTATCTTAACACATTTTTTAAATAAAATCGTCTATGATTATGATTTTTTGTATTGATTTAAATTTGGATAATATTTTAAACGTAAAACTAAACAAAAACTTTATAAATTAAGTATAAACTAGATAGGTATCCAAATTAAAGAATTATGAAATATTTAAAAAAAAAAAATGACATGATGAAATTTTGAATCGACTTGTGAAAAAGTAATGAGATTTATAGAATACTAACATACATTATAGGTATTATATTATCTTCTTTAATATTAACTGGCGTTTATTTGAAATAAATAATATAATATACTTGTTTGGTTTATCGTGTTTATTTATACTTCATTATTATAAAACGACTTAAATGTCGTTTTAGAGCGATTATTGAAGAATGACATTTTCCAATGTATATGCTAGGGTTAGGTAACTAGGAAGGTTTTGTTTAGAATAAAAGAAATAGAACGAGTTAAATGGTTGTGAAAAATATTTTTCTTTTGTTTATTATCAACAGGACCTCTTCCGTAGTTCTAACACAACAGTATCACTTATCAAGACGTCTTGAACAACTTTGTTACTACAGAAACTAACAAATGTTTACATATCTCATTTATTTCAGATAATAATTTAGAACAAAAATTAGTTTATAATTATGTAGTTATCGACATATTATACACATCTATGTGACTATGTGTATAATATTATAATAGGTATAACATCGCACGTATATCACACCGATCATCCATCGTCTCAATCAATTGCAGTAATTATAATAATAATGAAAGTGATAAGCATTGACGGAAGTCGTTGGAGGGTGGATTTAGATATTCCCAAAGCTAGTAAGAGCCTGAAGATCGAATTGTTTTTAAAAATATTTTCTTTCGTGATTAATATTGTCCGTATAAACGTTGGTTACTAAACGTGGTAAATATTTTGACCGTTGAGAGACTAAACAATTGGTAGGTACATATTATAATAATATATACGCGTACCTATTAAATAAAAACCCAACTATATATATATATTTTTAATATTATTTCTTATGAAATTGTAACATTGTTTTTTTTTTCCGATAAAATAGTTTATTTAGGTATTTCAAAATGTACAGTAATTGTGCACGATTCCCGCCTACGGTAATAAGTTTCTCTATGTATAATAATATATTTATCCAACTTCTACTGGCTATAAATACGTATATTATATTTTCGTATTTTTATTGTATGATAATATTAAAAAAACGTCGACAACGACGACGGCGGAGGCGATGGCGACTGTAACGACGACGAGTACTCCTGCTGTGGGCGACGTTGGGGGTAGGGTGGAATGCTGCCGCCGCCGCCGCTACTCCTGTCGCGCGCCGAACAACCGACCGGCGCGGGCGGACGACGTGGGGCGGGCCGGGTTCTTGTCGTCGCCGTCGTCCCTCTTCATGGTCTCGAAACCGCCAAAACCGGTGAACGAGTCGCCCTCGAAACCGGTCTCGTCCATTTCGGGCCTGCGCTTCATCGTGTCGAACCGGTCGAAACCGCCGGTAAACGAGTCGCCGTGGAACCCGTTGGCGTCCATCTCGGGGCGGCGCTTGGCCGCGGCCGTTCTCGGAGCGTGCTCCGGCTGGCGCAGTCTGATGCCACCGCCGCCGGTGTTCGGGTACAGGCGCCGCAATATGTTTGCCACGGACGGCGACGTTCTGGACACCGACCTGCGGGAAAAACCATCATCGCACGACACATATTATTATTATCGTCGTCACGATCACCGTCTATAGTCAAAGATGCAATTTGGGGGGAGTGGGAGGGGTGCTGGGCACTCCCAAATTTTCAACAGCATCGGTAAATTGTTATAGGGGCGATATTACGTCGTAATCATTAGGATACTTTTATTTCTAAGATTTTGTTCGTTTTCATTGATAATAATAATACACTATCGGATTATTATAGATAACAGTAGATACTTAAGATTATGGGCAGTTGGTCATATTAAGAAATTATTGTTTATTATTAATAATCGACGAAGTCTTTATAGTTGATGTCGAAAACGTCTATTAAAGCTCACAAGTCACTTTGATCGACATAAATCTAGCACCCCATACATTTAACCTAAATTGCACCTATGCGTATACCATTATGTAAACGGTTGTTGTTGTCGTTGTCGTTGTTATGATAATAAAAAAAAGTTAGCAAATAGACACGTGTAATATCCATTAAGAAACCCAATAAGTAGGGCAGATATGCTTTTGCATATTTTCATGGACATCTTTTTAACAGTTTTTACGGAATGCAAAATAGTTTACCAATAGCTAATCATAATCTGAAAAACCGTTCATCACGCTCACGGAAAACTATCAAATTTAAAAACAAAAGTAATTTAAATAACATAATTACAAATATTTATTAATTAGATAATAATCTTTTTTCTTTCATATAAATAAATACAAGTATATCATACACACATAATGCAACAAAGACACTAACCAACGATTTTTTCAATCAAAAATGATTTAGCATAATGATATTTATAAGATTTAAATTTAAAAAAAAACATAATATGATTTATCATTACAATATTGTCTATTATTAAAAAAATGATAATATTTGTGTTCAATAAATATCTGTCAATTTCAATAACAAATCTTTAAAATAATCCACACCTTGCATCTACTAAATGATGCACCTCATTGTATATTTTTAATGGCTGATCATAAAAAAATAACTGGTTTAAAATGTATTTCATGACGACTATAAACTGTATATGCAATTGTATTTATTATAGATATATAAGGTATATTGCACAGAGTTTGTAATTATTGGGCATATTTTAGAAGCTCGTCTATTCTTAATATTGAAAATTTTAGATTTTTTTGAAATGATGTACCTACTAAAAAAAACTGTGTAAATGGAAAGAGGATTGCATTTTGAGAAGTGTCGTAATGATAATATAGTTTATAAATCGATATTAGGTAAGTATATTGTTATATTATTTTATTTGTTTTACATTTTATATATAAACATATATAACAACCGTATTGTCAGTATATATAAATTATATAATAAAGTCAATAGATAGAGTGTCCTTCAAAGCTAGGCATTAACGAGATAAAAGTTAAAGTTAAGTCAAAAACTTGGGTTACTTTTAATCAAGTTACAGACAGGTTAATTATTTTTAAAATTTTCTTCCGACTTAAGGAGTTAAAATCGATTCAATAATACGCAGTTACTAATCAATAAATTAATTTTATAGTCACGTTAAGTTAATTTTTTTCCTTGTATATGAATTCCACAGATTAAAAATATAATTTGTTTTGTACAAGTCATTATTTATATAGTATGATAGTAAATATATATATAAAAAATATTAAATATTATTTAATGTTCTATACACCAAACTACTCGTATATACTGTCTAAGTGTTTAATGCACTATTTCTAGATTTCAATAGAGATCAAAATAATCTACAAAAATACAACTTTAAACATATTTTCTATAAAAATTCACAGGGTCACTTAAACACATTAACAAATAACAGTTATATTACTAGATAACTGAGGTCGACGCTTAAACGATCTAATCAACGTGTTGTTGGTGCAGCAATTCCTTAAAAATTAATTGATTAAAAATCAATTTAAATAAGTTGTTTTAGTTATGAGTATCATTGGATAGCCTCTCTTTCAGTTAATTTTTCTGTTTATGTTAATATTTTATATTTAACTAAATATTTTTGTTTTTGTGTTTATCCTTTATTAGATTTACTTATTGTGCTTAAGCATGGATTGTAAATATCCAATTAAAAAAAAAAATGTAATTGATTTTTATTCCTAAAATTTAATTTACTTTTTTATATTAATTTAACTTAATGGTTTAAAAATATAAGTAAACTCAGTTTTGGTGTCCTCTGAGGGTTATTATTTTTATACCATAGGTGACTATATTATTAAGTACGTCATATAGCATATTTTAATGTAAATCGTATAATATAATACCATCATTCAATCCTCAAAGGAAATAATAATATTATATCCTTTGGGACAGCGAGCGAGTGTTGACGGCAACTCGTTAATGCGACTCGCAAAAAATCCAAATTGCTACACCGATTTATTATTATTTTTTTCCCAATCATAATATTTTAATAATGCCAATTGCTGTTATAAATATGATTATTGAGCTTATATTAACTTATATATTAATTGTTTCTTTTTTTTTTTTTTTGTATTCATTTGGTATGTCAAAACATATAATATTTTAAA